>JAODUI010000027.1:455673-501364 GCA_027563995.1 Papilio gigon
GTTATTTGAATTATGTAAAAGGTGTAGTACAAAATAATGATATCGTTTGAATGAAGCGCAGCTATGCATAAATTTATTCCTCAGCTTTATTTTTTGTTCGCGAGCAATTCTGTAAAGTGCAAATTGAATCACACCATTGGATAACAAAATACTTTATTCAATTAAAATCGCTGTTGGAAATTTATTACATATTGTGACTGGGTGATCAACGAAATTGTCAATTTACAAAGCGGACGAACATTTTTGTGATGTTTTATAGTTTTACTAAATTCAATTTCATATTTATTAAAAAAAGTAAAGTGTTACGAATGTAGCTTTATTTTATTTACTTTTGGTATTATAAATCTTTGTAAGTGATGTAACCATGTCTCCAGTACCTCAACGATCAGTTAGAAATTTAAGTTAGTGAACTGAGAGTAAGATAAAATTTGTCAATTCGTCGATGTTCAAGTTCGACTCTAAATACTTCTGTATTTTGAAAATTCCCATTAGTGTTATAAACCTTGCCAAAAATTATGCAAAATTTGAATAAAGCTTTTACAGCTTTTCCTGGGATTGTTTTTTATATTTTTTTTAAGGTAACAGTCTTTTTCATCAAGGTTTTTGAAGAATTAAAAGCGCTCAAAGTCTATTCAAAAACAAAACTTTTGTTGTTTATTTTGAAAGAAATGTAGTTTTTCATTTAACTTTTTGACAATTGTACTAGATGTAATGAAGTCGGTGGAGCTGAAGTCATCTTACACGCTGGTTAATTCGTACATGATGTTTGAAAATCAATTAATTGTGTTTAAATCTGTAGATTTAATTTCCTTATTTTTGTATAATAAATATAATAACTATATAAACAGTAAAGGTTTTCCAGAACGAAACGCTTTCCTACTGTTCTTCATACCTCGTATATGTTATTACGTCTGAATTTATTAAACATGTTTATAAAACTGTTCCCTTGTTTGTACGGCATGAAGCTGCAGCTGGCTCGCAATGAACCCGAGAACGGCAATCTAAACGAGATGCGTTACTCCGCCAAGACAAGCAATCTAAGTTGCAAGCGATCGGACAATAGTCGGCGAGACTTCGCCCTCTCGAATCTCTCAAAGGCGACGCTTTCTGCGAGCCAGTACTCTCTGCAGGCTCATGTTTGTAATGAAGCATTACATAATGCAAACTCGCCTTATGAAACAATCCCATGTTCCGCTTCAATGTTACTGCTGTACAAGAATAGAGAAGTAAAAAAATGCGACCGATTCTTTTTTCGAAAAGAATGTTGTGATCCTTCAGTACTGTGGACGGCATTGGAAAAGCCCTAAGCCAGGCGGGCAAGGGCTGATGATGATGAAGATAATACTTCGATAAAATTTTGCAGTCGCGTATCGTCTCCTGGCTACCTATATGAAGTCTAAATTGACATACAGCAATTATAACGTACAGAATATTAATATAAATGTTCATCATAAAATCTACACGTTTCTCGTTTAGATTTTCCACGCCGGTAGCTTCACTATTTCACTACCACTCGAAACGTAAATTCCCAACGAAACGGGAAATATTCTGATTGCGGGTCGTCGTTTGACACGGAACTTTCGACTCTATTCCGTAGTTTATTATATGCAGTGGAATAATATTCCTTTGAACGATCCACGTCGCATTAATAACAGTTTGTGCAATCAAAGTGGTCTCATGACTTGCTTATTATAGTTTAATTACACACTAATAAAATACATCGCTTATCTCTGCTGCTTCTGTGCTCTGCAAATAGACAATCGGAGCCGAATATTTCTCTACGACACCTCCTATTTATGCATCTATTGACACTTCACATATTTTTACGTTGATTACTTATTTTATTCTTTATCTATTCTTTAACTTCTTTTGCATTTAATTTGACTTTTTCCATCTTTATCCTGGTAATACATCTTTATTTCTCCCAATCGTTGTTCCCACTGAGTGCACTGGTCACGAAATATGTAACATTGCCTATGAGTCTTGTACTGATTAATTTGATTGCAATACTAATGCAACCATTTTTGTTACATCTACTTAGAATTATATTATGTAGTGGTGAGTGAGATATTATAGATTACGGTATATCTCCAACAGGATTATTTTGAGGAATTCTACTCTAAACTTTTAAATCTTCATTCCCTGTATTTAGTTCCAAACAATCTATAAAATAAAACGCGGTTTCTTTGTATCAACCAATGTAAAACAATTGCCTGCGCTCTCTATTGTTTCGATAACGAAAAATTTGAATTCATTGTGATTGATAACTTGATGATTTTGAAGTGAAATAAATACTGAATGTATCGGATCGTTTTGTTTTATATTAAACAGTGGAGTTTTTGTTCATTGTTCGATACCGAATGATAATTATAATACGGGTGTTTTTTGTAATCTGAACCAAAAGCCTTCAGGATTGTTAACATAGCTTATTTTATACAAATTAGACTTTTTAATTTATTCGTAGACCTCTACGAAGGTTCAACTTTTTACTATTTTACATCCACTAATATTATAAACGATAGTTCAGATGAATGGATGGATGGATGTTGATATTGAAAATCAAATACATTCTAAACGAACACGTATACGTGCGAGGCGCAACGTGTATAGAAAGCAGTGAAAGGGGGTCAGGTAAAGCAGAACAATCGCCGCGGGCTGGCGGCGGGTGAAAGAATACCCGAATGAAAGAGAAACAAGAGATAGAAGAGGTGAGCTAAATTGTTTCGCGTAAAGTGGAAGTAGGCCACACATAGGACGGCTCTCTCACTGACGGCACCTACGTATTCCATTTACTACAAATTTCCATGAACTGATATTCTATGGAGCATTAACAGACAAATTTTTGTGACCGTTTGATTCCACTGCCGATACAGCGTGCAAAGATATACTGCTGTCACTATTTTTTTGAAGTATGTGACAAGGATGACAGTATATCGTTGAGAATCAAATTTATGAGATTATTTTTAATAGAAAATAGTATCCAATGTATATTTTGTTTAAACATCTTTATACGTGAAGCGAACACTTTATACATTTTTAAGGTGATCTCGCAAATGAACGTGAAACTTAAAGTGAATTTGCAGAAAAATTGCTTAAAGTTATAATAGTCTTGTCTAGGTTATCAGCCGGCATGCTTCTCTATTGACTGTGTTACATTGCGATAAAAAAAAACGAGACGCATTTAACGTAATAGCCACTTGTAATACTAAATTTTTATGTCTTTTTTACGAGCTGCCAATTGTTATTGTGCGCACTAAGATTTTATTCTTCACCAATATACACCGTATTTGGTAACTGTATGATAATGTCGATATTTCTACTTACATGTTGCAAATTTTATTACAACCATTTCGTACAGTCGGGGACATTTATGTACCTAACCATTTCGCTAAATGTAATTTGACGCTCACAAAGCAATTAGGTTCAAAACTTTTCAGAGCGACGTACATTCGTGGTGAATTACAGGTTTCATGGTCATAGTTTACTACGATATTTAATTATATTTCAAATAAAAAAAATGATATACAAATGATGCGCCTATGAGTGTGTGTGTGAGTTATTCAATTAATTGATTAATGTAAATGAAAAACATTTTTTTTTTAATTTTGTAAATACATGTTTCCGTTGGAAACACATTAGTTTGATCCAGTGATTGTGAGAAGTTTTACAAAAAAGGAGAATGATCATTGTAAGAAAAGTGTTGTATTGTGTTGAAGTTTATTTGAAAAATGATCCACTCAGCGCGACAAACTGTATCGCTCGAGAGCGTATTATGCTTTATAAAATATTGTACGACACAATATTTCCTTCCCTTACTGCTCCTTTCACTTTCGCTAAAGTTCGTACATAATTTTTTTGCAACGATATTGTTATTTTATGGCTCTCAATGGAGGCGCAGCTCACGAGGATTTTGTAAATACCTTCATCCTGTCTACGTTTCGAAATCTAACAATCACATTGTTGTTACTTTAGTAAATATAATAAAATGATAGAAAAGCGAACTTTTTAAAAAAACAAGCTTTTCTTATTAAAGTACTTGTCAAGAGGAATTAAATGAACCCAAACTCGATGGGGTTACGTTGTTTAATTACTACAAGTTTAAGTTTCCAGAGCCACCTTCCAGCTCCGTCATCATCACATCAGCTCTATGTCATAATAATACTTCATTGTCACGGGCTTTAGACATGCGTGGAAATTTTTAGCTCAATCGGAGACTGGGAATTGGTGTCCATTGTTAAGATAAATTTGGAAACTTACCTTGCAAGATGTGATTACAGACACGGTGAAGATAAAAGCTTCTAATAAAGTTTTAAATATAGATGACTGAAAACTGCATTTTTACAGAATATACTGTTGGTACTTTAAAATTTGTATACATGTAATGCGCAATAAACTAGGATAACGGTGGATCAATTGACAAATGTCTTTAGTTGTCTCTGTCGTATAGAGAGGAAATCATGGCTAATGCATACTGTTTAAGATTGACTTGAAATTTATTGGCAAGTGCTGGCAGACGGAGATATAGAGGCTTTGATCTAAGATGGACGATTTATCTTGCATCGTTTGGAACGAATGGTAAATGGACACGTACACTTCGCTGCCTTCAGATATTTATTTGTGTTACGTCACAGGTTTTGTCGATTTAAAATTTCCTCTCCACTGGTTTCTTTATTGCGAACGGTAGTACCTCGACGCTCAGCGAGGTGAGTCACGAGTGAAGATGTCAATAAATGTTGTGTTTCTTTTAAATCAACATTTTTCTCTGATCCCTAACAGGCTTAAAAACTCAGTTCAATGATTGGAAACTTAAAAAAAAAGTTGTAATGTAATTTAAAAAACTTAAATTGCAACTTATAAAAAAATTGTAAGGTAAGTTGGGAGTTTTTTAAGAAATTACTTACTAATTTGTAAAACACATGTATTTTTTTTTTATAATTTTCAATATCGAGCAATAACTATGTTATAACCGCATTAGGTAGTAATTATAATTTACTATGGCGTGTTTTTGACTCTTCCACGCTTATTTTTGACGAAGAATGACACGGTGAATGATTGTGTCATCCAGCAATCGGTCCAGTATTGGTCCAGCGGGCAGAATACAAGCGTTATGATGTAGTGTTTGTGTCGTCCGTCAAAACTACAAATTGAGTTTTATGACTCCGACATGAACGTACATGTTTCAATAAAAAGAGATTTGTTTGAAATTAAAAACGATTTTTTTCCATAGAGAAAACACGTTGATGAATTGAATACTGTATGTCAGTTTCTATGTTTTTTATACTTTAACTTTGATTATTAAGTAACCCATTAATTATACTTAGTCTTAGCTGCAAATGTCTGAAACGTGTTAGACTGTTTTATGCCGTTAATTTAGTTAATTTGTTATACTTTACACCTCTATTGGTTATATCTAATTAGGCAGAGTGATAACAATAGATCCGAACAATCAAAACCAAATTTAACAAAACGCTTTACTCGAACAATGTCGAACTGTGATAAAAATAAATTCATCTCGAGCCAGTCAAAAAATTTTGTCAGCGAACAATGCGTCTCGTAACGTTCTCTTGTCCCTTGAAGCTATTGTTTTTGGAACACAAAAAAAATAATAACCCAGCGAACATTTCAGAGTGGAATGACGTAACGCGATTCGTGACGAAACCGCACGTCATCTCAAGGCGGCAAAGAAAGCGCCGGTAATGTTCGGCTTACACGTTCGCTTTGTAGGGGAACTCTTGTACTGTGAACGTGTTAGCGTGCTAAATAAATAAATCAATGTATCAACGAGCTTTCAGCGACGAACGGTATTTGGCTTACTCATTTTGGCAGCCGACTCGCTTTATAGACAAAAAATCTAACAAAACGTTGGCTGAATTTCTCTCTACCTCGAACGTTATTGGTCTATTTCTAACGCAAATATAAGATAGTTTAGTTATCATTTTCATAAAATATTTGTCATTAATTCACCAACTTTCTAAGTTAATCAATGAAGCATCGTTTATATAGACTTATTGAAGTAGAACTTTAGAGGTCTGCTTTGAAAATGCCATATACAACTTCTGACACCTAATTTCCGCGATTCTGTCATAATTTCGAGCAAGTTCCCAATATTCGTTCCCATCTTTGAAGGCTAATCTGTCAATATTTCGTCTAAAATTTGTTAATGACTTAAGAAAAGGGCCGACAAAAAGTGAAGGGCTTTACGCATCCCCCTTTTCATCTCTCTCCTCCGTTTCTCCTCCCCTGTTGCAATTACTCCGGCGGTCGACAGCACTCCATTTTTTGTAGCCGATGAAAACATAATGACCGCGCATTTCTTGCCGTAAGCACTCGCTAAGCGACTTTCTGACGCGCTGCCAACGCGGAGTAATACCCCACCTATATATTTTGCGACTTTCTAAACCAACGCGTTTTAACAGACGAAAACGTATCACGATGGTACCATGTTGATGTGCTCAGATCTTTACAAACTTAACACCTTTCTGGTATAGGTTTTTGCAAAACCGTGTTGTGTAAAAATATTGCGCAGTTTTCCAAATTAGTTCGTTACCCAAAATATATTATATTTATCCAAGAATCTTTCTGCATCCATAGTAGCCATTAACCCTTCTACAACCGTTCTACCTGTGATATGATATTAGGCTTTTGCTGTCTGATCATCTCAGGTGCTATTAATGTATAATTTATATTCGGTTTGATGATGTACTGCGGTCAGTCAACGCCATTGTATCCTAATTACCACAGAGTACACGTCGAATAATTCAATCGTGTCCAACATCGCCTAATCACAATCGATGCCCGCTCATGTGAAGCCAGATTTCTTTCCCTGACAGTGAATTGTAAATTTCCCTTCGACAAACAATCTCGTAAAGAATGTCTTAATTGAGTGCAATAAAGTGGGTACGAAGTGGAAAAATTACCTCATCACTTGCCTTCAGCTCTTATCGCTGAGCACCGAACTGAAATAACACGATAACGTCTTATTATTCTCTATATCTCTCAATGTTATTTGGTATTAATACGTTCAATATTATTACGATGAAAACGCACTGAATTTGAAATGTGAACAACGAGTTAAGTTTGAATAAGGATTTGGTTAAAAATATTTCAGAATCAAGAAAAGACAGATTGTAAAGGTCACACTCAAATTACTGTAATCTTTTTCTATATGTCACTTCCACTATCGATCTGTGGTATGTAATCCATTCAAGATGTTCATGGGTATGTCCGATCGGTGGCTGGTCACTCGTCACTAACCTTGTACTGTTAAAAAACGTTCAGATAAGAATTAATCCACATTTATCCCCTTATTTGTCTTGTTAATTACAAACTACTGTATCTATAATCTGCGTGGGTTCCCAAACAATAGTCGTAGATGTAAGGGCATGGCGGAGGGCAGCGAATGTTCGCCCTTAAGCGGTTTAGATGACCCATTAATGGGGTGAGTTATCGTAAGTGATAGTGTTTACTGCGGCCCTTAAGGCTTCGCTATACTCCCGTATGTTCTATATCTCAGCGCCCTTAACTTTATGATAATTACTATTTGCTAAACATTATGGAAACTTGTAACTACAGCTTGTAATAACCTTAAAATATCTTGAAACACTAGCGGTGCCCCCCAACTTCGTTCATGGAGAATTTTCGAAGTTACGTTTTCGACTTTGTGCGTTACAAAAATTTTAAAGTCTTTTTGTTTAATTGTTATTTAATACTTTTTCGGAAAATGAATACACATGAGTACACGCTTTGAGGAAGGACCCCGATAGAACCGGAAGTCTTAGTTTTAGAAGTGATTTTTCAGCCGTTTCACTATTTAAAATTTACCAAGTGTCAAATGGTTGTAAAAATGTAAGTTTGGACATAATTTAAAACTTCAATTATTACTTGATACAACCGACAAACACAAGTCAAGCGGTCCGCCGTCGGACAGAGACGACATTTATAATTCATGAACTATATCAGCGGGCAGTGTCGCGGCTCGGCCTTTAATAAAGGTAATTTATAGGCCACTGCCGCCGATAGAGGATGGCTTGTTATAACTGGATCCTATAATATCGAAACGAATTCGTTATGTCATTTATTATTCACGCAACACACATAATTTTTACTGTAAGTTATCACTAATTCATAAATTAATTGATCTGTATGTAATAAACTAAATGAATGACCCGACACATTTAGCACCTTCACGCCTATAGCACATTAAAAATGTTGATTGAAAAGGGTTTTTTAAAGTTTACATTTAACATTTCATATAATATATTTGTCATAACTGAATCCACATCCGTCTTATCATGTCCTCTTTCACACCTTTGCTCTTCCTCTAACTAAAGCCATCTATATTCAACCTCGTCATCTTCTTGTTCATGTACTCACCACGGGATCTTAACAGCTGATAGAGATGTATGGAACAGTAGTATAAACTCTGCTGACCCTGCGTAGGGAAGAAGACAAGTTGATGAATGTATGTTTATCACCAGTTCTGAAGCAGTGACGACCGGCCGGCGGCGGCGCTAGTGGCGCGCAGCTGCCGCCATGCCAACTGCTATTCGATTACGATTTATCGAACATTATTTTACTTTTCATGTCCTTGTCCCGTTTCCCTTCCTTATTTGATTTATATTATGAATAAAATATAAAGACAATATTGTAGCGTGACTCGGATATTTCCTCGCTTCGGGATCGTATCAAATGGGAACAATAATGATATTATTCGATATGGCGACGTATAGTATATTTGTTACTCATTTGTTTGCACGTACACTTTTACCGTCGCACTCAGAATCTATTCCTAAAGATTCTCTTAGCGTACAATTATCTTCATCTTTTTCCTTCTCGTCATCATCAAACGTACTATCCTCTTCACCAAAATGTCCTTCAAACTTAAATTATATCAGTTTGCTACGTGAAAACACAAGCTAGCGAAACTCTGCTTCAAATATAAAATATCTTGGAAGTGAACAAACGAGAAAAACGTCTTGAAAAGAAGTGCAGCTTAGAAAATAATTTAAGCGTTTAACCTAAATAGTGGTCGACTGTGAAAATCTTTAGTTGCCGAGGAATGACGTCATAAAACCTCTGTTTAACAAACTAAGCGCAGGAATTGAGTTGCAGTGGAAATCTCCGAGTAGTTACCTGTTCCAGTTTAGTGCTTTGTGCTCCGTTGAACTTGGGTCATAATGCGAGCTTAAACAACTCGGAATTCACTTAGCTTTCTTTTAACAAAGCACCGAGAGGTGAAAGTTGAGCGAGGAACGAGCCATCGATTTTCTTACATTACATGCTTGTATTCGCTAACAGTTTTAAAGTGGGAAGCAGCAAAATGAATTTTATGTCAAAGTGTTTCAATAGTGGTGCCCGCACATTGGTTCACCCGCGTCTCACAATGTTGTTTTTTTTCCTCTTCGTCTCCATAAACCATGGGCCGTGATCAAAGAGCACTCAAATTTTTTTCAATGATTAGACTGGTAACTGTTAGATTACTTTTTTTCCTTCAATAGGTATTCTTTTCGTCTCCGTGATTCGAAGATACGATTATTGATTGTTCAAGATATCAAACTGATTTCTTTATTCTTAAGTAATTCTTGGTCTGTGGTCTCTGATAACAATATTTTCTTGTTAATGGAAATGAAATTAAACGTCTCAACAGCTTAAAGTATTCTTAAAGTTACTAATCAAAGAGATAATGTTAAACTTCCATTTGTCAAAGGTTCCCGGTTATCGACGAAGCGTCGATGTAAATTTTCATTTGTTTATTCAGCTCAGGTCTTGACAAACAATTAAGTGGAGTGATCTGTCGCCGGTTCGGAAATTTCACTCATCTCCGAGTTAGCGTCTGCGAGATAGAGCGGGCGTTCACTAGAGCCGGCCGCCGTCGCTGTGTGCTCGGTGTATCGACAAATCCTTTTCAAACTCGAAAGACTCGTCCCCTCTACAAATTCAATTAGCGCTTAGCTTTAAGATTTAGCGTAAATATCATCTTCTATTTCATTCTTGGAATTTCAATTTTAATTTTCATCAAATCTACTCTGCGACTTTGTTAAGTCTGTATTATATTACAGGGAGATGAGATTTCTTGAGAGTTCATCTTGTTTGGCTTTTTGTTTTCAATACGACAAGGTTTTTTAATGAATCCGATTATACAATATTTAATTTCCTTTTAATATAAAGACGACCAAAGGACAAGTAAATACCATAAACAGCAAATTTATAGTCAAGAGCAATGAATACGGGTCACCGAAGGGCCTAAAAAACCTAAAATACTTGAAAACAAAGAATGCTAGCCTAATCTCTTGAACGATGTTTAATAGAAAATATTATACGCATTAAATGAAAGTAATAAGATATAAAGGTCAAAATACTTCATTTACTAAAAACTACACAAAGAAAAACACTCCTGATCTCGTCTTAAACACAATTAGGAAACATGACTTTTTTGTACAACAATATAATTACTATCAATATAGGTTTATAGATCCACTTAAAACAAATGAGAATAAATATGATCAAGTCCAGTAATTTTGTAGTTCCATTTTCGCATGTCTCCCTGTTGCAAATTTGATTTTTTATGACGTAACTTTGCAGTAACTCCGAAGTCTTAATATCTCAATTTAAGGGGTATCACATTGTTTATTAATCACTGTTTACTTTGTAAAGCTAGCGTCCTTAGTTCTAAATTTATTCATTCTAGAATAACAGGTTTTTAAAGTGACCCGGATACATTGCTCTTGAGTGTAGTTAATTTTTATGCCGTTTCATAAATACAGTGTTTTTTCGACAAAACAAAGGCAAGTATGTCTGACCTTAATGTCATTGTCGTACTGATGTATTATAAAATAGGAACCGCTATTAGTATAAAAGCTTGTCAGAATTCAATTACCCAACCAATAAGGTTGTCAAATATCAACACGGGCGCTACTGCGGTCTCGAGTGTGATTGACGGAACGTTTTCAATGGAACCGCGCGGTTTCTCATCGAGAATCTTAGAGAGCGACTACATTTTTGTTAGAATAACAAAGAATTCATCGAACAAACGATAGATGGATAGTTTTCATGAGAAAATAAATCCTATCATTTCACTCTGTTTGTGTTTTCATTACATATTTGAACCCGCGCGGCCCTTATCAATCTCTCGACGCTGCAAGCCTGTCAGCATTCCTGAAACTTCCGACATGTTCAAACGGTTCACTGCAATATGAAAATAAACGATAGGAGCCTTTCTGTGTTTTATTTGATTCGTATCTTTTATAGGTTCTGAAATATTTTGTTCCTAAATTAATTGTTACAATATGACAAACTAATGTAGACGTTGACGATGAAAAAATTAAATAAGTGTATAAGTTAAACAGCACTCGGAGCTCGAGAGACCGTTCGCGCTCACAAAGTGAATAAAAATTATTTTCTAATAAGAATAACCAATAGCTTTCACTTCGCTATCAGAAAGTAAGGTCGTGAAACGTAATAAAGAATTCAAAGCCCTGCAAACCCTTTCAGCGAAGTGAATAAAGATTTTTTTTTACAAAAAAAAAAATACTTTCATAGCCTTCGGTTTGTTTAATTAAACAAACTTACGTTTGCCGTAGGCTGTTGAAAGTCACCGGATGTCCGGCGAACGAACCCCTGAAAAGTAAAAAAATAATTAACCTTTTTAACGTTTTTTTTTGTCAACATGAATTTTAAAGTAAACTCGAGTGTGCCTGCAGCTGAAAAACTCAAAAAGTAATAAACCGTACAATGTATTTTTAACGACGAAAATAGGACACAGTATACCTTAGCCGACTATTTCCTATTTCTGTGATAAATTTTGCGAAGATCACCGTTATGGTTAACAAACCTAATAACAAACATACATCCATCCAAACTGTTCCATTTATTCATTCATTAACGTCTCATACATAAATTGACCTCGCAACTCGCTTATAATCATAATCGAAATTCTGTAGAAATTACGAAAAGTGTAGAAGACAAACTAAATAAATTTTTATCATGAACTGAGGGAGGCTCTTTTCTAAGTTAATTTGGCAATAATGTACATGAGAGGGTTAATTAAGCGAAGGGAGAGGGTTTGCTTCCTACGACTGCGACAGGAAACAGTTAGGTGGGACGGGGATTGCTTACATTGTAAATTGAACTCAGAAAAGACTGAAATAATTTCTTGTTTCTGAAGAGTAGTTTAGTGAATTTATTAAATTATTTAAGAGATTTGGACAAAAACGACACTCCGATACGGATATCTGACCTAGGAGACATAAGATATAGCAAGACGCGACAGCTACAGTACGACAAGGACCTTCTAACACTCTTTAACATTGACAGTGGGAATGCTGAGGTTATTTAATTTAATGTCAGATAAATTCAAAGATTTCAGTGACGGGGTAGTGTGGTGTGTGGTACGTGATTGCACGACCGATTCCGTACGTGGTACGAATTCTGTCGATTCCGATGACTTGGTACATTCCTAGCCATGTACCACGTCGGCAGTCACGTGGTACCGACCGCGAGCCACGTGCGGTGACCTCGCGCGTACCCGAACAACAGTGCAGAGTACGCCGACATTGTTCCGTGAATGCTGTTCATTTTAATTTTTAATCTGTATGACTTTTACCAATCTCCTGTTGCTCTTTCAGTATTACAAGCTTAACATTACTTAATGAAGAAAAACAAATGTACAAATTCTTACACGTTTTGTATTTTTTATGTCGTCTTACTTTATCATCCCGTGGATACGTCTCTTAGCTTATCGTCCAAAATGTTACTCGACATCGGACTCCTTATAGCATAGATTTTCCTATTAGGGATTGACAGTGAGTAGGGCATGTTAAATCCACTGCAATTACGTCCCGAAGCTCCGCGCTCTACACAATCAAAGTGAATAATTTTGACCGACGATTATCTGGAGTGGGTCAGGAAGAGGCCGGTCTTTAGCTCTCTCAAGAGTCGCGTTTAATTAACGCTCCTCTAAGGATCCTCTACACGGATTTAATTGGAGTAAATTTGTTGTCCTCGCAGCTTCAAGCTCTTGGTTATTTAGTTGACTTGAATTCTCTGTTTGTAACTTTGATATCCAAAAAGACTAATCATTTGGTTGATTATTACCGTTTTCCCGGTTACTTCCGAATTATAAAAAAGTATTTTGTAATAGTTGTGTTCCTTTGTTTAATTTATTACTATAGACGTGTTTTATGATAAGAGTGTAAACAACACAATTCACGCGAAGCACAAAAGATTGTTCACATGTTTGACGTAGAGAAGAATTTAATAAAATTATCTCGCAGGCTTTATGAACGCCATCCGTTCTACGAAACAACGTTTGCGCTGTTTTGAAACGAACGACATAATATAATACAGCGCCATCTTGTGGAGATGTTTACGTAACCATCAAAAATAGTCTACTTGAAATACATAGATCTAACATGTTTAAATTAAATACTAGAGTTTCATACTACCAAGAATTGTGTTTAATTAAAACGCGAATTATTCGTTAACATTTAAATAAATTTTAATGCTCTTTCAACCTGAAAATATAAATTACAATACACATTGTTCTTTGTGAATAAAAAATAAAATTAAAAAGCGAAGCAAAGTAATACATCCACGTAATTTAAAGCGAGATATTTTCCGTGGAAAATGGACTCACGATTTCGGGGAAAATGAAATATGAACGAAACATATTTGGACAACTTTGTATCGGGTGGGCTGGAAATTCATTTTAGGTCGCCTGCGGGCACTCCGCAGTCCACCTTGTAATGTATACCACTGGAGGGATCAAGTTATTTATAGAGTGACTTTCGAAAGTCAACAACTGAACGTATCCTTATAATCCTAATAATCCATATTATTTGTTGTACGACACACACATGGCAATTGACCAGTCATTTTAGTAGACCGTCCGATGCTGCGTGAACCTACAATTTTATTTCCCCTCTTACAACTCCCCCTGGATCTTCTGTGATCTTTAGGGAGTGCACCCGGAAGTTAGTCTTTCACTGATAATATTCTCGCCAAGGATTTCACTAAGGGGAATTCCCGTAACTCAACTAACATTTCGTACATTATTTATTCAAACTCCAAACAGTAAAAACATGACGTGATGATCTAGATAAGGCTGTGAAGATAAAGTGTGAAACAGGCCCATGGACAAAAGTAACTTTATGTAATATTTAGGCGGCTGATTATTTTCTCAGTCAAAGACATAATTCAGAAATGATATTTTCCTGTTACATTTTTCTTTGACATTTTATGTATCACTAGTTGTCGCCGGCGACTCCGCCTGTAACTAATTAAAAAAAAGAACATGTAGCCTAGATGTTCTTCCATATAATCTTACGCGTCAATTCCGAACTGCTGTGATATCAGTTTAGCTGTTCTGGAGATATGTAGTAAGAAACATCCATCCATCCAAACTTTCGCATTTATAAATATTATAATATTAATAAGATTATTTTATCTACAGCTAATAGTTGAGTTATTAACAGGCTCAAACATATATTTCTGAATACACGCAGATAAACATAATTTAACGTAGAAAAAAGAAAAAAGTTGATAAGCAAAAGGTTAGCGTGGTGTCGACATAATATGCGAAGAGGTGATGTGCACATAAGCAAGAAGGTGATGAGATTGAATGTGGGTGGCTGTAAAGGTATAGGAAGACTGAAAAAGATGTGAATAGATTGCGTGTAAGAGGATATGCGTAGGAAGTGTGTGGGTTCAGGTATGACGGCTGATAGATGTATGGTAGAGTAGAACATACTGTGCCGACCCTCCGTAGGGAAAAGGGCAGGTTGATGAAACATAATTTAACGTAAAGTCGAATTAACCAAACCCAATCCTTTTGTTTAATCTATAAATAGCAATTTGTGCGGTTTACTTATTTGATCAAATAATGAAAGTAAATATGACCATGTTTTTATTTCATACTTCATATTTTGTTTGGCTGCTTTCTTTCAAAATAATTTTGTGAGATTGTATTTTATTTTCATGTAATACGCCGTTATTAGTGACCGTTAAGGCATACCTTAGTGTAGAATTAGTATGAGATACTCACAATAAAAGTGAACTTAGTTAAATTAGAAACGACTCGGAGTACGGTGGTAAAGCAATCATGAAGGGGAAGAAGGCCTCAATGTTTATCGATGCAATCGAAGGTTACGTCTATCCATATTCCAATAGTTGTATTTCTTAAAATGACATTTTTATAGATACAGAATATTTAATCGACAAAACCACTCGTATTAATGAAATCGAGGCGTATTTATGAAACGTCAACTAAGCGATCGGACCCACATCACGTTATATTACGCTGACTGCGCGTCTGAGGGATCTGATGCCGTAACTCTTGCGTACACCCAGCGACACTGATACGACCATGTATTTTTACGACTGCCATCACTGGGCCATAGTCTATAACTTTAGAATTTTATGACGACGCTTCAAGTGAATTTTACATTTTGAACAATAAATTTTATAGTGCCCGTTTAATTTTACTTTAATTTCATAAAGATTTGTAAATATTATTTATTAACAGTCGCCGGCGACTCCGACCAAGCTAATTAAAAAAAAACTTCACATTAACATTTACAATATTAGTAAAATTTACAGATTTGTGTTAAAGCGTCAATGTGAATAAAAAAAATTGCACCATAATAACAAGATCAATGACAGTGTATTTCATTGAAGTTTGCAGAATTCCAAGGCGTTAAAGGGATTCTCTTTATCTTCTAACGATATAAAATTCGCCAGAGGTTTAGTAACGTAATATCATTACTCTGCTCGTCTATTCCTACTTACATCTATATCGCGTGCAGCGGTTCGCATCTCATCTTGTTCCATGCGGATTAACGAGCGGGCACTGACTCGGCATGATGTTCCACAATGTTCCATTGCGCCAATATTACAAGTTTTTCTTTTCTTTTTCATTTTTGTGGTTTTATTAGGGTTTGGTTTTTGGCTTACTGTAAGCCATACCTCTATTGCCAATGAGTCACATAACTTCCACTCTATGTATACGTTTAGTGGTGCCAGGTATGCTTGGTTCTTAATTAAATAACAATAATAAGTGACAAAGTTCACTTTGCGGCCTCACATCGCCACGTCTATGTCGCAGAGCAACAGGGCTGCACCTGCGCCAGCTGACGTCACCCGAAGTCAACCGACGTCACCCGACGTTACCCGACGTCAGGGGATGCCGGCCGACGTCGCCCTGCGTCAGCTGCCTCGAACCCGCGTCAATCAGTGCGGATTTCTCGACATCCCAAAGTTTTTGCGAGATGATTTTCTTTTGTACAAGTAAAATATTATTAGACATTTGTTTTGTTATAATGCGAAATAATTATCTAATGTTGTAAGATGAAAAATTCATTGATATTTTATATTACACATAAAAAGTTAGTAATATTATATGCATGTTTTCAACCTTCATCATCATCATCATCATCATTAGCAACATCAGCTTGGTGTTGTCGTCTGCTGCACGTGGGCCTCCTTCATCGATTTCGACCTTAATTAAACTAAAATACTGTATTCAAATATGGAGATCCGATAGGGGGCGTTGTAACAAACACGCTGGGTAATGCGTATTATCGCTGAACTTAAAGTCAGGCTGTACGTCTTCATTACCCCACATTAAACGGTGAAGGGAGGCTGGGGAGGGGAGGGAGAGGGGGAGAAAAACGCGTAGAGAAGAGAGAGCTTAATTCAGCCTGTTATTACTTGTTCAATGCTTAATGAAGTCGGCTTTAATATATTTGCCGCAGTAAATTAGTTGCTTTGGTTGGAAGGAAGAAAAAGTGCCTGCAGGCCAGGTGCTACGGGTTTCTATTAACTTGATTAATCGAGCTTGGATTGTAAAAAAACAATGTTTTACTTTTTGTTGCATAATCGTTATTTACTTTCGCATCTAAGATCAACGTTAACATTTACTCCGTTAGGTCGACCATGAGTTTTTTTGACGGATTCAGTGAATAAAGCTAAGTTTTATGGTGTGAAAATATAACTGAAACTGGCGTAAATGGAAGGGTTTTTTGTAAAAAGAAATTATTCATATCTGCGTCGTGGTTGCTGAAAACCTACACAACACTAAAAAAAATGTTTGCGCTCTATATGGTAGTATAAATATAGATTATAAATGTATATATATATAGGATAGAAAATATTATCATAGGAAAAATAACACTGCACAGTTATGGGACGTTAAAGCTATTTTATCGATTGTATATCGTACGAAATCCGGCAGGTGGCACGGCGGGCGGTAGGGCGCAATATCGTGCCGACGCAAATCGCTATAAAGTGTTGCCAATATTTTTAATGGGAATTAGAACGAGTTTCAAATTTCCCTTGACATATATAAAAGTTGGCGGCCATTTTGTGAACGGAAAAAGTGAATCTGTATTGAATATGAGTCGGGAACACAGCTAGAGGGCGTTGGCAGGTAAATTTTCATCGTGTCCTAATTTTTCAGTGCTCCACAAAACTGCACAGGACGCTACGTTTCACAGTTGTGTAACTGGGCTTATGCAACGCTGCTGGGATAAAATGTACTCATTTTTTTTATTGTTGTTTTTTTGAACTACTTTCCTTTTAAATGCATATTTTGTGGATTATTTATCGATTCGAAATAATAGAAAAAGTAGACGGAATGTTTTTAGTTGCTATGTTTCAAGTTGATGTTCGTACGTGATGTATACAGCTGGCTAAATTAAATGCTATACAGAATGATAAAACCGTAAACCATAATAGGCTACAATTTAAGCTAAAACGCACTGATTCCAAAATCTTCACTTCACCACATTTTTTCTCATAACCCCATACAATATTAGCTACACTTATTTTACAATATCCCTTCATTTTATCTTACAATTTTTACAAAGTAGCTAAAAATGTCAAATACCAATTTGGTCGCCATGTATGGAATATAAAATTGACATGTGTCTGTTTACTTTATTTAAGCTTTAAAATAAAACAAACGATACACTGTAGTTTACATAAAGTCCACTGCGATGTGATTTTATCAAATAAGAAGCGGAAACCAAACAAATCGACATTTGCTTCCCGATTCCCGAGCAAGCGAACATCGATTTATTTATGCGATTTTAAAGATGCTGCCGGAATATGCAAACTGTTACATGCGGTCAATGTTCTACGTGACTAAGACACAGAGAATCCAATACAATATTAGTATAGACGCTATAAAATCTTTTAAATTCAAGTAACATACAGTTTAATTTCAGATTTGTTACATAGATGTCACCTTAGAAGATCTCTCGTACTAAATTTATACAGATTGTTTCTCCTAATGACCATTGACTAAGTCTGAGTACGTCAGATAATAAATTCGATTACTAATGGTTATGCTAAGTATTTTAAAGTACTGATTAACTGTAACGAATGCTGTTTTCGTATATTTCATAAAGCGCCTGATACAGCGAGTCCCCTCGGCGATGACTCGGCACATCTCCGGAAAGCAGCTGCGAGTTAAAGAAAGACGTTAAGCGGTCAAGTAATTTAAAATTTTCATACACAGCGGGCTCGAGGGCCCGGTTATTAACGGCGTTTTATGCAAAGCCAGCCGTCTTATAATAAATTTTCGCGGCAAAACCACGACGGGGATTACCTCGTCACTCAGAGACGGTTTCTTTTTCCTATTCCACTGCGTCCCCTCCCCTGCCCCCGCAGCCCGCTCCGCCGCGCCCAAGGATTTAGACTTTAATTATTCCATTTGAAAGATGATTGTAATTGTGAGTGTCATAATAATGTTTGAAATATTGAAATACTTTTCAATTTATAATTGGATAGTTGCTATCTTTGTTGCAAGCTTTTTTTCTGATTGTCAATTAAATCTATGAATTTTTTAACTTTTAATATCTGCAAAAACTGTAATTTCCTATCTTTATTGATTTCTAGCTGTTGCTTCTGAGTTCGTCTATACGGAGTTAAAAAAAATAGCCAAAGTTAGTCTTCTACACATCAGCTACCTTCCTGTAAAAGTCCCGTCAAAATCAGTCTAGCCGTTTCGTACATTACCCGGTACTAACGCGGGTTTGCCGTCCGACATGCGGTTTAAAATCACAGATATAAATTAGGCTTTCTATTTCTATTCGTCAAATCATAAAACGTAAGAATTGTATAGCCAATAGCCTAATGGTTAAGGGTCCGGATTTCTGATCATGTGGTCGAGAGTTCCAATTCTGCTATTAAACTATTTGTGTAAACCTAGAACGCGCCGAAAGCTTAATTAGAGTGTTGAAATAATTATTGGTAAATTAATAAAAATCTGCTAATGTATGATTTAAAACAAAAAGTTCACTCGTTTAAAAATCCGACTGTAAGCAGTTTACAATAGTTACAAATTAGATAACAGGAGTTGAAGATATACCAAGTGTAGTTTTGTAGTCGGCGAGGGTGTATATCGTCGACGGCGTCGTTTGTGAACCAACGAAGTTGAAATGAAGGTCGTATAATAAATAATATCGTTAGCGCTCTCTGTAAGTGATTTCAAAGTTTTTGGCTGAATCTTCTAGGCGATGGCGAAAACTTGGTATTGATAAGAAAAGTTGTTATGGATCTCTTGAGATCGACGGAGAATTTTTTGGGCTGTATCTATAAGTACAGCCGACTTCGCCGCGCGTCGTTGGCCCGTAATGACGTCACTTCGTTACGGCCCATAGCTCTTGATTTCAGGGAATTTGTCTAAGGATGGAAAGAATGCTTCTTAGTTTTTTTGGTAGATATTGTTGTTATTTTAATGCTTTAATAATTTAAATTCAGTTATTTTTTTAAGTAAATTAAATGTATCGGAATACAAAATGACGAATATTTTAAAAAAACGTAGTTACTTTTCAATCATTTACATTAATAATATTAAAATGTCATTACTCCTTTGAAGAAATCAAATATGTACAATTGTGTTAATTGGTTGTAGTGTTTATGAAGCTAGAAGTGAGAAAGACAAAACATGTCTTGTGTGAAACCAAACATGCACCTGCAAGATTTAACTCAGCTGTTTACTCTTTTCGTCACGGGACTAAAATTTGCTTTCACCGCTCGTTTGAACACTGTGTGGGCATGTCAAATATGCACGCTTTGAGGACGTAGTGGAAACAGGAACTAAAAATCCATTGGTAAGGTTCCCCGAACAAAAATAATTTTTAGAGTTAAAACAATTATGACTGCCGTGACGCAGTGTTAAGGAAGATGTTTAATACCTAGATTTTCCCTATCATGTTATGAATTTTAAGTCGAAAAATTTCGCTTTGATTGTGTTTTGTTTACTCTGTTAAAAAATACACAAACTGCAGCTCATAATGTATTCTTAAAAGGTTTCGTAGATCGGCGCGCGTCCTGTTAATCCGAAATCAATGCACATCACAACACGGCACCGTATAATCCCGCCGAAGTGAAAAGCCTCGTTATCTGGCCTGCTGCCAGCGGAGGGACGTTTCACTCAATTAGTGAAATTATAACTGTGATACGAGCGTTCGCGTATTGATTATTGAAGAACATGATAGTGTAGCGTGCTACAGTGCTGACAAATAACATACAGTTTAGAATCACATAACTAGCACCATTTTATTTAATGGTAGAAATTAAGTTGTTTAGGTTCTTACTTAGTTTTTCTGTTACATGTTTGATATTCAAAATCGAAGACTTGACAATATACTAACTTTCGGTAGCGACCCCGTCCGCGCGGAGATGAAAAACTTAATTCGTGGCCTGCTTGTCTTTCCAAACTGTGTTCTCTGTTTACGTCGAATTGCAGCAAGACCCGTTAAGGTGTGCTAGAGATACGTAATAACACATCCGTCCATTTAAGTTTCGCGTTTATAATAGTAAGATTGTCACTGACGCTATTTCCATTTGATATTTCAAAGCTTTGAGAATCTGTCATTTGAGTTGTGTATAATGAGAGGGTACATTTTGTATGATGTTTCAAAATGCGGAAATAACAGCGCACCGCCGATGGCACTCACTTACCGTATTTGAACAACATTTTCCATTTTATAATTTGAAATATCAATGTGGAATACTGTTGGAAAATGTTTGCCTTTTCATTGACAGTTGGTCTTTTTAGATTTATTTATCCCCAGAGATCTGTATCAGTGGCGACATTTTATTTTGTTTGTTGATTTTCAAGGCTCATCTCTTTTCATTGATTGTATTTAAAAATAACTAGATTCTTGATAACTTGTGCGCTGTTTTATTTTTAATTATTGACTTACCTAACAGTAATGAATTAACGAAATTGTACCATCCTTCCACGCCTATTGGTCAATGTCAAATGAATGCACCAGAATATCCGTAAATCTGTTAATAAATTAAAAAAGTTACATTCAGTTTATTTCAAAACTGTCCAATGCAAACACGACATTTAATAGGAATGTTATGGTTTAAAGTGCTCTTATATTTATTTCATTTGTAACTAAGACGATATCAATAAAAATGTATTCTAGGTACTAATGGATTTGGCGCTAGAACAAATTCTCGGAACGTTTAATAATTGACTTCTCTGCCAAAACAATACAACTAGTGACTTAATAGTTCACTCGCTTGTTAACCGACTGGGCTCTGGCTAGGGTTGCCACCTCTTTCAATTTGTACAATTCTTACAGAAACATTGAATACAGTTTATTGTTCATTATCAACAGAATCAAAGTAAGAACTTGAGAATGAACAGGTTATCATGGTGTGGGCATGTTGTGCGGAGAAAAGAATCACTTATGATAATAGGACAGATGTTAATGTGAAGGCAACATCAGTTGGTGTTGCTCTAAGGAGATCTGGATCGATTGCGTGACTGAGGACATTATTATGAAGAGAATGACGAATGTAACAATCGTAGATGTAGTATGTAATGTGGTCAAAAAGATGAAGTACTGTAAGAATCTAGAGGTGGCGCTGTTTTTCATCGTTCGCTAAGGTGTCTAGGGTTGAGAAATCGCTAAGAATATTAAGTTTTTTCTGAAGTATGTAATTTCTTATTCTTATAAGTGGACAGCCCTAGGTGAGGATGTCTGTCTGTTGCACTGCGGTCACTTATTGCTGTTGCCGTTGGCGCTCCGCCAGGCTACATGCAATCTGATATTAATTTTTCTTTACACTTGTTAGTGTTTGGTTTAGATTCGGGTATAAGATAGTTTTATATTTTTTATTAGTACTTATTATGTACGCTGGCTAGTTTTGATGTGTTGAACGAGAAAAAGTAAAACATGGCGAGTAACTAAATAGGTTCATGTAGGTGTACACAAACAGCAACTTGTTAAAAAAGAATTTGTCGTTTAAGGACACAATGTGTCTTAATTATAATGTGCTTGGAATATAACGATGAATCAGTGATGTGATTGGACAACGATTGCTGATCACCGAAGACCGCGGTCTTCAACAGGACGTCGGCGGGGAGGTGAGGGGTGCGCGGGAGGGATGTGTTCGTCTCTCCGGACACGTCCCGATGTAATTGGATTTTCAAATTCGAACACGAAGAAAGTTTGCGCGTGAAGGACAACTTTTGGAAACTCGGATGTCTCAAAATATTGTTTTGAAGTTTGTCTCATGGATTTAAGAGAGAGTTGTTACAGGGTGTTACTTTGTGTGTTGTTTGTCGATTATATAGAGTGATTACGAATGTTTGATTAACTAATTTAATTGAAATGGGAAATTTGACTCTTGAACTTTTTTCGTGTACGGTCGGAGTCCTCTGGGCGCCGGTGCGCCATCTACAGAATAATAATATAATTTTCGTTACAAAAATGTGTCTCTGATAGGATGTGTGAAGATCTGTTGAAAGTAATTAAATGGAAAACTTCATGAACAAGTTTATGAAGTGATCATTGTCCGGGGTCGGCAGGCAGCGCACTTTCAGTCAGCTCGAGGGTACGAGGTTAAATGTCCGCGTGGTAACTACACAATTTTACAGCAACTCGTTGCCACTTGATGGGCATTATAAAGATTACGATGGGGCCGCGGCGCAAGTGATGGCACCTGCCTTTATTTGCCAGTCCGTTTTGATGGCGCTCTGAGTGGGGCCATTCGCTGGCTCTATTCATTCGACGATGGCTCTATATTTTGGGGCTAATTGTTCATTTAGTCGAGCAGGTGAAAGAAATATGGTAATTTAATTTATCGTAGTAAATTTTCGTGAAATGTTTCGCCGAGGGACGTTTGTTAACGCGTTTGTTTACGGAAATAAAAAGGCAAAGGTAAATAAAAAGGAGGTTGCTCGTGCTTAAAGATTTTATTTCACCAATTAACTTGATTATCAAATAACAGAAAGGACGTGAGCTTCCTGTTGTAATAAATGTATGCCCTCAATAATCAACTTAAGTTTTTTTTTACATTTTGGAGATAGAAGGTAGTTATTTAGCTAGCAACGGTTTGACTGTTCTATGTGAGGGTAATTTTAATTTCAATTCTGTTAAGCTCATTAGCAACTATTTCTGAACTCCGCAGTTATCGCATAATTTCCGTACAGAACTTCATCGGTGCCGTGTGCGGGATAACACCGGACGGGGTGGAGTCAGGGAAAACAACACCCGCCCCTCCCTCCCCCCGGGGTGGCTTTAAACAGGAAATGAAATTCTGAACTTTCGATATTTACAAGCGAATCCGAGTTTTAATATGAATCAACTTTGTGCCTGATCCCATTGTCGCTAGGTTTTTTTGTTATGTCGAGGTATCCAAATACGGAGCGCTTGGCAGTCTACGTTTGAAAATGCGCGTTACATTCCCTTACAATGGAAACTTTTTAGGATCGTGTCAATGCTTTTTATCCGCTGAGCCGGCCGGCTCCGTGCTTGTGTGCCAGTCGTACACAATAATTTTACTTCACATTGTTGTAAAATTGAAAAAATAGTGGTCCACGCGACAGAGAACATAATATAAGAGTACGAATAGGAAAGAATTACAAAAACTACAAGTGCATACAATGAACGCATTAAATTCTACCTTTTAAATATTAAAGCAAAAATATTTTTGTAAAAAAAAAAAACCTCGTTTACGCTTTACAGCGTGATTATACAGGAGCGTACAGTTCTGTAGAGTAAGAGTAATGTTGCAAAGTGTGTATAAAAATACTCGTTCTATTTCTACAAAACAACTACGTGTGAAATACGAAAAACTGCGGCGCGAGCGTTACGTGCAGGCGAAAGAAAGCGGCGAGGCCCGCCGCGGTATATAATTATATTTCGTAATGAGGTACGAATTAATTTCAAGTCGCTATTCATTTCGCGGCGTATTTAAATCTGTTGCTATTGTCGCGACTCAGAAACAAGCTGAGAAATTGTTTCAAGCGTTTCCCTGCGAGTTGTCGACGAATAACTTTAGTATTAAATTTAATTTTTGAGATTACATTTCCTTAGGCGCGTCACTGAGAGATGGGAGAATGTGTGAACCAAACTAAATGAATCTTTACAGGACATAGTTTATTTTTGAATGGAAATGTAATATTGAAAGCATATCATCAGCCTTTGTCCGCCCACTGCTGGACATAAGCCTACTCTAATGCCTTTCATAGGATGCGGGACTTCCCGTCGTCCGCACTAAGTCACAAAAGCATGTCGTATATAGGAAAGTAACATTTTGTTTCGTAAAAAATATAAAAAGCTCTTTTGAAATTTTGGATTGTTTTCGCAAGGCAGTAAATATTTTGGCACATGTATAGCTGTTCAAATAATCCCCGAACAAAATTTGAGCTACCGCCAATCTTATCAGCTGAGTCAATCTTATTCTGTTAGTGTCGACGTAACCTATCCATATTATCAAACAGGTATAGTCCTAACTGAAATAAAATGCGCGCAGCACACGAAAATCTTTACTTGGTTAAATAATATAATTTAATTTTTATATAAGTGTCACGTACTAATTGTATTTAATCATACCGTAACAGAAATTCTAGTTAACTTGTTTAAAACTCATTAGCTTACATCTGTAAATACTTTTTAATTAATAATTAACGAACCACATCCGAGTTTTAATTATTTAATTACGAATCCACTGTTAGCGGACAGTTGCGGACGTTTTTACACGCGCGGTGTAACTGTAACTCCGCGGTGAATACTTTACAAACCCTAATTGGCTAAGTTCGTAACCGGCGTCGCTTGCGGAAGCAACTGCCAACAACTTGCCGCTGCAATGTTTAAACCCAACTTGGTAATTAATTGTAAGTTCACACCTGGATAGCTTTGAAACGGATCTGGTTGTTAGGATTAGAATCTTGGAGTAGTTAGCGGAAACGCCTAGGGCCTTCCCATAGAGTTTCACAAATGCTCTAGTTAATCATGTTATGTACCGTATCTTTTTTTATAAGAGAAAGAGACAAACGAGCGGCGGGATCACAATTCTGATCAACGATGGCCATTGACATCATCAATACTAGAAGAACCACAAATGCGTTGCCGGACTTTGAGAGAGAGTTATGCTCGTTTGTTAAAGGGCTCTAAGGCGTATTGGTTTGGAAATACCGCCGAGGACGGACCATTCCAACAGTCGGTAGTGCGCGGCGGGAAGTTGCGTGCCTATCTACAAACATAACTTCTATACTCAGTGTTCTGAGCATACACGAGATTATTGCATGTTGTTCCCGTTATCATTAGGTCGAGTAAATGAGCAATGTGTCCATTAATAGTTCCAGATGTCCACCGGCTAGCGCTAGGCTTTGTTCGCGTGGCCCGTTTCGGTGCTCTGGGAAATTGGGAGAGATATAAATTACACGGAAGCGGATTTATCATGCGCTTTTAGTACTTTGATCTTCATATATGTACGTGTACCTTGTGTTAGCCAGGTGTCGTCATACTGAAAAGAGAATGACTTGATTAGTAGGATGACAATGAACAATGCCAACGAGTCTGCTTGCAGTTTGTTATTCATGTTGAATTATAATTAAATCAGAAATATGGCACAAATAAATTGATACAATTGTTTATTAGATAGTCGAAAATATAGGGAAAGCGACTTACAAAATTCGGGCCGTTTCCCGACCCGGTTCTGAACATATCTTAAGAACTTTATCTTGTCACCGTATCAAGGGAAACACGCGTTTATACAGGGGTAACATAGGGTTGATAGTTGTGTGCCAGTGATCTGAGGGCGAGTATCAAAGGAACTCGCACACCGCCCGCGGCGAACAATCTGCCGTGTTGGCTCGCCCTCTTTGCGACAAAAATGACCAAGCGTAGGACACCCTCCTTTATCAGGGAAATGTTTGCCAAATATGGTATCGTATTCTGGCTTTCGTTATTATGTGTCACTTGCACAAAGTTACATTTTGTGTGTCAGAAAATAAGGAAAAATATATTTTGTCAAAATTCCAGCTTTTACAGTTGTCTGCATTTGTTATAAAAAATGTTATTCGTTTTTAAATACCTTCATTTACTTTTTCCAGAACCTAATACCATTGTTGGATACTTTATTAAATTAATTTTGATTAGTAAATTCTCTCTTCTCCAAGATAAGACGACGAAGACGCATTTGTTAATTTAAGAAAGAGCTAAAAATGTAAACATACGTAAGTGGATGATAAAAATTGGATGTGATACACTCCCGCGTCGAATGCGAGCTCGAGGGAAATCAGTAAGTGCAGCCACGATGTATTGCGCCCATCAGGATTCAGACGGGCTTGATAGCTATGAAAGGATGGTTAGCAAACTTTGCGCAGGTACTAAATTACTTACCTTAAATAAATTATTTTTCATAACTTGGTGACTCACAGTGAGTTTGTACATATTGCGTTATGACCTCCTGTAGGTTATACAGCTTGCTTCATTTTAAAAAGGCCTTAAGAATTTTATCATAGAAACAAGTCGTGAGTGAAAACACCAGTTCAATTAAAAGTCCGTTTCAAATGTAACATATTAGCTATTAGTGCAAATGCAATGAGTATTGGCTTTAACTGAACTCTATCCAGACAATAGAAGTAAACCGTTCTCGCTGCGGCCGGAGCTGACCGATACATTAGCTGCCTGTCCACTTTGAATTAAACTTTATCTAACCGCAATTAGGCTATTCCATTAAGTTTGTGCAACTACGTCTAGAATGGATTGGAACTTGTTTGAAGAATTGAATTTAAATTGTTTCAGGTCTCTTGAGAAATGTTACTTTTCTTATTCTTAGTTTTATAGAGACGTCGGTTTTATGTTTTTCTTATCTGTCAGTTTGACAATCGAATAAAAATTTTAATTTTAAAGTCGAACAAAATTAAACTACATTTTGATATCTGTAATTTTAAAATTATGTGTGCATGGGTAAATAAGCAATAATTCAAACGGATTTCAAAAACATCACACCATTAAGGCCTGCTCGTTATTTTCGACGGAAAAAGTGTTATCGCGATTCGTTAGATTATTTCGTTTTCCCGGGGGACCGGAGAGGGCAAATTGCGAAATCCCTCCTCCAATGTATCGGCCGTGATTATCCCGGGGATTGTCGACAATCCCCTTAATATTGATGAAGCAGTATCTCTATTATCCGGGCCCGTATCTTGCGCGCCGTCGCTTGCACGAATTGTTTCTGCGAGGTGTTGGACCATCGCCGCCTAGTTCATTGTCACTGATTGCAATGTTCCTTGGACTTTCGAGAAGTACGGTTTATCTTACTTTACTAGACAGTTCACCACGCTTCGTGGTCTTTCTTCTAATTATACTTTACACATTACTCAATTTGTGTGCAAATTTTGATACATCTGATCACACATACTGATCACAAACTTGGAATTATTTTACTTATATCAACAACGAAAGTAACACTTTATGAGATTAATAAACCTATTCAGCCCAACGTCAGAACAAGGAATACTGAAAGCTAGGGATCTGGTGACATAATTGTCAACTGTATCTACAACTTTTTACGAGTGTAGTTATTTCCATTCCTACAATAGTATATTTAAATACGTGAATAAGGTATTATTATATGAATGTTCCAATTTCTCGGTACAGTTTACATCCTGTTATTACAGTGAATATTGTAAGGCAATGTTTAGCCGTTATATCAACCCCATCGTTACGCTGACGTTTGACGAAATCCAAGGACGAGATACGATTGGCTCCCAATTAAGATGGCGCACAGTAGTCTCACGAACCTGCATCTGACAATACACTCTCGAGTTACCGCCCGCGGCGACGTCTGCGATCTACCTTATAATTGCTATTTAACATTTAAATGTTACAATTTTCTTTTTGTTTGTTTTAAAAAATTTATTGAAACATTTCTTTCATCTCTAAGAACGTCTTACAGTACAACGTTACGAATAAAAAGTACACACGAAGAAAAAATGAGGCCTAGTAAAAATTTACTTACCAAAGTACAGAATCCTTGGTTTTTCTTTAAATAACTAGATTACGAACTTGCTAAATCATTGCCTCGATGTAGAAGGACATCTCTGTCAGGATTACGCCACAAAACTTAGGCCAACTGGCCTCAGAGTGTTGGTACAACACGAGAGCTTAATTATTTATATTTATTCAGAGTTCATTATTTTTAATTAGTTTAAATCCCCTTTACGCGCGCCAGTTATTTCGAACAAGCTGGAAACGGTTGATTGATTCCAGGCAGTCGCGTACAGTTCAAGTGCAATCAATTGGGCGTCATCCAGCGCGACATGGAGCTCTCTGGTGACCTGGTTGCCTTAATTCGAGAATTTCACGGCCCAGATGCACTTGTTTTGTTTACATTTTTTAAATTGGCAGGAGGGGGTTTGTCAAAAATACTAATGAAGTTATATTTTACTTTTATTTAATGTTCAAATCATACAAAATATTACATAAAAATAAATTTGGGAGCTTTTGATAAAAACTGGGTTGAGTTTATGCTCAACCGCTCCTCGGTGCTGCCTTCATTATTGCCGATTTTACATATCTTTTTAAATTTTTGGGGTTCCTAATAACTTGCCCCAGCACGTCGCTGTCCGGGCCGTTGACCAGTTGCGATAGGAGGTACATAAAATTGCGTATAATTTAGATATAGCAAAGCTAATCGCGAATCAGTCAAGGAGGAATAATTACATATAGTCATTAGTGACATCATAATTTCCATTGTGCTCATATCGCCAGTACTAACTGTTGTCAAATCAATTTGGATAATCTTGTAATTATTTTTATAGCTTTTTTAGCAACAGTTTAATAATTTTAAACAGTGATGGAAAGTTTTAAATCCATGCATAAAAGCCCTTTGAAAGCAATTGCAATTTCGCTGATCGGGCACTGTCGTAATACACATTGTGACTGGAACAAGTCCATTACATTTAGCTATTGAATAATAAACGCCGCGCCAGCCCTGAAGACGTGATCTGCCCGACGCGCGACGTGCGAAGAATTCCAAAGAAGCCGAGACCCGGACGCAATGCATCTACATAACATTAAACTAACATTCCAAATTGCACTTTACTTTTTTTTTATTTCAAATCGCCAAGCATTTAAATTTATTTTTATTTCAAACCGACTACATATGATGGGGTCTCACCTTTTTAAAGCCGAGGATTTCCCAATTTTCGGGGTAATTTACAGGTTAGGGACACATCTATTGTCAGTTAGAAATGAGGTCTGGTTATAGTAAAGTGGGAATGTCTGTAATTTATGACATTTTGCCAGAGGCTTTTCAAAGTTTCAAGTAAAGGAAACGTGCGTTTGACAGAGTTAGTGGAAGGGAACGGTTGCTATTGAAATTAGTCTCGGACCAATGATTTATTTGTTAAATTATATCCTACAAATTATAAATTGGCACTCCGTATAATAGCATTTCAAATAAGTTTATATAACATTTGGTTATTAAAGAATGTTAACAAGTACAGGTAGCGTCAGGAACGCATCGCAATCAAATAAATTAAAAAATGGTTCTTTAATTTAATGACTCAATTTGCCTAAAATCCTTATCACTGAAATTTATCAAAATATTTAGCCTTGATGTAAAAATTTCCGTCTTTTCTAAGATATATTGTCATGTGATCTTAAAAAGCTGCCTGGCGGCATTCCCGAGCAATTTACCGCATCTCATGTCTCATGTTGTGTTCCTGCGAACACAAAGTTATGCTAACACCCGGCTCTGCGCGGCTTACATTATAGTAAGCAGCTTAGCCCGCCTTCGCCCGCGCGGCGACTGGGGCGATGCAAATGACGCTATCTGCATTATCAAACGCTGCGCCGAGCTCCACACGCATTCTTAAATACATGCATGCTTACCGAACCCAGTTTACCACAATTAGTTTATGTAATAAATAAACGATCGTATTATGCAGTTTAATATGATATTTATTAAATCTAATATGTACTTTTTTTAAGAATATTCTGAAGCATTGCCGCTGCTGTATATAGGATACGAGAGATGATTGAATTATACCAATTATAAAGCACAATGTGCAGCACTGTTATACTCTTCGGCTGAGACGTCAAGATTAGCATAGTAATATTTTTAAGTTATTTAATTTGAAACATTTTGTAATACTACTCCCTGTGACATCATTCTACTTGATGTAATGACGTTGTGCAAAGTAAAAGAAAGATAAGAGTGTAAACATGTTCGGTTAAACTTAATTGAATTATTATTCTTGGTAAAAGTATTAAAACTTAATATTAACTAACAAATTTCGAAGGTTTTAAGTCTATCAGTTGAAAACTTAAGTAAACTGCGGTTAAGGCAAGACATTATGAACAAACTTGTTTACAGCGTTAAACTTCTAAACTCGGCTTAGGCGTTCGCAAGGATTTTAACCAAGTTTTGTAAACCTTAAACTATGCATTTGGTAAGTGAATTTACATGTGTTGCTTATCTGACTTCTCTTAATAAGCTTGTTTTAAGTTCAATGTTGTCTAGTAGGAAATTTTATCTTCTTGTTCGCTTAATTGATAATCTGTGTTTAATCTAATCTAAGGAAAGCAACGTGATGCAACTTGCACATATATACGAAGAAATTCAAAGATATGTGTAAAGTGAACCAACACGCAATGGTCCAGCGTGGTTGACTGTGGCGCAGTCACCCCTAATAATAGGTTCCGAGCCCTTCAGCGAGAACGTCAAGTGAGCTGATGTTGATTTTTTTAATCTTAGTTTAGTGTAAAATGTGTGTTTATTTTCATAATATTCTAATAGTAATAAAAGTTAAAAGGATGCGTAAGGCGAAATACCGCACACTGTGGAAGGCATTGGGGAAAGTTACGTCCAGCCGCAGACAGACAAAATCTCTTTATTCATAATTATTACTTTTAAAATAGACATTATTCTTGTACCGCGCGTGTACAAGTAAATATTAGGACAAGGAAACAAATAGTATAACGAAACAAGCAATAAGAGTTCCGTTATAATACTAGGCCCGAGCTGTTACAAAAAGGTTAACCAACAGAGTACTCCAGCTAGTTGAACCCACGTACTATCAACAAGCGAGCACGTTCGTGACGTAGGAGAAAATCCAGCGATAGGTACGAAGTAAGATAATATGCTGGAATTGAGTCTTCATATAACGTAACCGCAAGGTGGTGCGCACGTGACCGCAATATGAACTACTCCAAGGGAATCGACTGAAACTGTTCAAAAGAACTATTCGTTTTACTGATGGAATAAGTCAGTTTAACTTAATTATGAGTCTATTGGGTAGTCTATCTTCATCTAAAATTGATTTGTACTAAAAGCGAATCCAATCAACTTTAAGTCTCTGCAATATTCTTGGATGCCGAATTTGATGTGGGGCGCTAAACATTTTTTGGAGAACATGTTATTACATAAAGTACTTCACGTTAAAGCCTCCTGTAATAATTCTTCGCGTGATATTAAAAGTAATTGAAAAAGCCATCACCTCGACAAACAATATGAAACTAAATTTAATATTAGAAGGAGATTGTAATTTACGTTAATACCTTTCTAACTTGTTATAAATTGTGGATAAGGGGAAAAAATTGCCGACAGGATTTCCAAATCGTAATTCCTTTCACCTCGCTACCGACGAATATTTAAAAATGTAAGTGGGAAATCCGGAGACGGTTTGAGACACAGATCGCCCCGGGCACTCGCCGCTTCGCCGGGCGGAAGATTTAATCTCGCCTAAATTGCCTCGCCTGGCCCTCGGTGGGTCTCCGACATTCGGGGCTGAGTCGCTCTGAATGTGACGATACACAATTTAAAACTATTTATGACCCTCTCTGGAAAGATAACAGCTGCTAGCGTTTCTTGATGCGTCTATTTTTCGTGTTTATATTCCGGAACGTTGAGTGACGATTTCCAAATTGTATCATGTCATATCATTTAAATCACTAATGTTATTTCAGTAATCATTAACTGTGCTACTTCCATAGAATTTGTAGGCAATTCAAATTTTCGATGGCATCTACTAAGTTAAGGTAGAGACAATAGGCAAATCAATTTTCAAAATAGGTTTTACGCTGCCTGTCTGTATCTGAATTGTGTTATGTTCTTCTGTGCTTTCAGGATGTTTTAAGAATTGCATCTGATAAGAAATAATTTGTAAAGTTCTTGATATTCATGATTTATGATACTGCTACCATCAGAGATATAAATTTTACTATAATTATTCACAGTCATTAAAATTATCACCCGCGACGACCGCTTGGTGACTCGTAAAGCAGCACAATACCACAGTTCCGATGTAAAACGAAACGGCAAAATTTTACAAATTTATTTTGTTCCGAGCGTCCTGCGATGCTATCAGTACCGGCAGAATAAATATAGGTTGTATAAAATCATAATTTCATTTGAATGTCGACGTGGGCTGTAAGTGTGGGCGTGGTCGCCCCAACTCTTCTCCTTCGTTCATTCTAAATAAAATGTATGATTGCATGAAACTTTGCACAAGTCGTTTTTATTATGTTTGTATATAATGTTTGCATTAGGAAGGCAATGGAGTTCATTTTTCTTTACAATGTACAAGTTATGAGTCATCAAAGAATAACACGGAACACTACGCCACGCTGGTGAAGACGCCGCAGAAGATAAAGATAGAAGAGAAAAAGAAGAACAAGCAGTCTTTTTGCTTTAGAATTCCTACGCTTTACCGTTGCCAAGTTTTTGGGCAAAGCGTTTGGATTCTAAAACGAAATTACTGAATCAACGCTGCACAACTACAACTTTATCCCAAGCCCACGGTTTGCAGAATCCAGTCAGTCACTGAAGGGTATGCTTGCTTTATATTTTTCATAGTGTATATATCTCGCAGTGCTACATTATTTAAAAAAAAGAGTGAATGTAATAGAGAAGAAAATATTTTGTTTAGGTTATCCATCTCAGAATTTGAGATGTTGAATGGTACTTTAAACAATGTTTAATTTCAGCCTCAAGCAAAAGGTCAAGTTTTCCTTAAGTTTTGGAAACGCCAATTAAATTTTATTGCTTTGAGAGTTAACCAAAAGGTATTCATTAAAGCTGGTAATTAAAAATATATTTTCGGCATTAATTTTTCACATTTGTAATGTGAATTTTGTATAATGTAACTATGACTTGATATTTTGTTTCATATACTAACTATATTGCAGAATTCATTTTGTAATTATAGTTTGTATAACATAAATATAGGTAGGTAGTGTTAATTAACAATTATTATTGCTGAACGACGACGTCGGTTGTCGCAACGAAGCGTTACCAATTAACGAGCTCCATCTTTATTGGAAATTCTGAAAATAAACACATTGTCATGATTTACCATTAGCTTTCACTGACATACACAACAGAAAAGCAAAACATTATGATAACGCTCACTGAAGTCGGTGTTTCAATAACCTAATTGTCATGTTTTGACTCGTTATTTTTTTACAATTTATTTTGTAACGTGTTCCAACAAGAGATTCCAGCAGCGTTGTTACGATCTCAGACGAGACATTAAGGCCATCCTTACGATTCGTTGCCGGCGTTCTTAGTTGGTTCATGGCGGCCACTTGCAGTTTATATGTGATCTTTTCCTCGGATGCTTTTATAGCCTCTTAAATGAATCGTTCGTTTAATGTCGGCTTCCTTCGCAGATAAATTTAAACTCGTCATTGCTATATATGGTACAGATACTGGATAGCTTTGTCTGGATTTTGTTTGTAACAGAATAGATTGGCAATATTTGTTCCATTTGCATCATGGTTTTATAACCGTTGAAAATAAAAGTTCGCTTGCGTTTGTTTTACTTGGTAACAAGGATCGCCGGATATGTCACGGAGGATATTGTCATCATCATCATCATCATCATCTTCATCATCATAATTTTACTTGTTAACCGTAATACAAGATTGTTTGTATAAAATTGTACAAGCAAAAATATGTACATCACGAACATTGTGCAAATCAAAAGTATACATAGAATTAGACGAAATACACGGCGGAGCCAGTACGGGCAATCTCCGGACGAGACGCTTTATATTTGCTTTTATTAGAGAGAATTGCTTTGACTGCAAACTGTTAGCTTCGCGAAGGCATTTGGCATTGCTTGTTTTGGGCCACCGGCGCTCATTCGGCGGCGATCTAACTGCTGTTTACGAGTTTATTCGTCGTTAGTGAGCTGCAGCGGGCCGTTTTGTTCGTTCGTGTGAAACGTCTTTACGACTGCCAACTGCTCTAAACTAAGACCTTGTTTTGTTTTTGGTATCGCAACTGATATCCGGTACTTTGATTTACTTTGTTATTTGCATCTCTTACTTATTTATTCATCTTTATCTCATAATTATTTTATGACACTTTTTTGCTAACTTGTAACTACGACTTTAACATATTCATACGAGCACATTCTGCGTGCCTGGACTTTCGGCGTTGCTGAAGCATTTCATGCGGACTGTGACTACGCAGGCGATGTCTCCTAAGAACAAGACACAACTAACCCTAGTTATGTTTGTTTTAGTTTTGTAAGATATAAATAGTACAGGGAACTTTGTTGTTAGCGAGTAAAGAATTTTGAATTTGAGCATTATGTATAATCTTGTTCCTTCTCCAGAACTGCTTTTGAATGGGAAGCGATATTTCTCTTTTATTTTTCTCTAGTATTCATTAATTTTATCCGAAATGCGGGACTAAAGCGGCACTTAATTAAACTTTTTACGCTGTTTGATGTCGCTATTTAACTTCCTCTTGAATTTTAATTCTGCCCTAAAACGAATACGTACACTCGTTTTTTTTTTTAATTATTTCCACGTTAAACACATTTTGTTTTCAAAATGTTTAATACGTACACGAACTAGTGAGTCAGTTAATGTTACATTTTTGATATGAAACGTAAAACATTTTCATTAACATGCTGATGAAGAGTTCAAAAGTATCGTGCCTAGTTTTGTTCATCAAATAACACCTTTGACTCGTTGTATTGTGATTATTAAAATAGCAAGCTACAAATTAGAATTTTCTGTCAGTGATCCGATTCTGATTATGAAGCTTTTATACTATTCACTGCATAGCGCGTTGAATATCGGTACAGGGTTATTATTATCAAAGACTTACTTTCTCATTAAATTTAATCTGAAGCCGTAATTTGTAACTCCCGGCGCTGTAGCGCGCGGGGAACAGCACTACTTAGACTCCATTGTTGTCGTTAGCTGCAATCTCGTGTCGACTATCGAGTGTGGCAGACGATATTGAAAGTTATCTTTAGCTGACGGCTTGGTTAGACAGAAGCGTAGACACTAGATGTGGAGGATGCTCGCCCGCGGTCGATATTACACAAGTATCATTATCATATCGAGCAGAGATCGGCATAATCTGGCCCCCAGCCAGCCGATGCCGTATATTATCACTTATGGCTATCATAAAATTGAAAATCTCTCCACGCTCCACCGAGTCACGCGTCCCGGCTTTATATCTCAACATCAAGTGATTCAAGGTCATCTAAAGAGTTAATTCACCGTTATTTAAAATACATTAAGATTCTCCCGCGGATTGTAAACAGTTTTTTTTTTCAGTATTGCGAATGAAAAAGGTGTCATTCTTTTAAAATAATGAACTTTTGTAACAATGAAAGCATTCTTAAAACTTCTTTTTACACCGAAAAAATTCATGTCTTTTGTCTTTTTGCGTGACAACAGCGCTGTTATCGTATCACTGAAGCAAGTGACGCTGCGATTCAAAAGAAATATTTAAAAGAATCGTCTTTACATTTTCCGAAGTAGTACCAGCTACGGTTAACAGTGTTTCAGTGAGCTGATGCGGACAAAGGCCTCTTGTGCTCTGGCCCGCATCCAAATGCTTTATACATTGAAATTTTTCTCTAACGCTAATGTTATTGGTAGGTTTGTTTGTACGGACGAGGAGCGGAGAGGCGAGGATGTTGGGGATATGGAACCTGACTTATGGCTTCCCCTGGTGACGTCCTGGAATACTGTTCCAAGGTTTTAGTTCACATTTCAGATGAATAAATATAGCCGTATCATTTTATCATATTTATATATGTAGTTTAAATGTTTTGCTGTCCAATTAAAATATTTGAATCGTGCAAAATACATGAATATAATGCTAACTAGGGCCATAACCAATTGGTCTAAATTCCACCATAATCCGTGATTTTCTTTTCTTATTTTTGATTGAAAATAACTTTTTGCTTTTCGTGTGTAGTCAGATGGAAGTCGTTGGTCAAAACTTAAGCAGTAATAATCAATGATTTAAATTACATAAAAATCTTGAACGATTTCACGAAATGTTGAATTAAAATAGTTGAAGGTTGTTTCAGTAAGTTAGAGCGAGCGCCGTGACCGAGGTGACGCCTTTTCTGCGTTAAAACAAATTTTGTATCGGAAAACTGTCAATTACAGGCAGCGCCGAGCGCTGCTCCTACACTGAATACCAAAGTTACGAGTAATTTCGTTTGAAGTCAAAGCCTGTAATTCCATAGTTATTTCATATTGATCAACGTTGACAGCGGCGAAAATGTACCTTAAGTTTAGACTAGGCATCCATTCTATCATCGCACGTCTAGACATATAGACGGAATCCATCCTTTTGTGGTTGAGACGCCGCGCGTCCGAACGAAGCGATTTGAAGCGTCCTTCCCTGTTCCTGCTGCAGAGGATCGGAACGAGATGCGATCTTCATTTTTTTCTGTCGAGTATTTTATTTTTATAATTCAGTGTAGACAAATTAACTTTATCGAAAGTTATATAGATAGATGGAGTGTGTCATACAAGTTGGGCGAGTATTCGAGATTCCATTTTTCAAATGTTATTTCATGTTATAGATGACAACACAGAGGCAATTTAACCTTTAAAAATGACTATATGTTGGGAAAAATATACAATTATCAGCTCTTGGGTACGTTGTTTTATCAAAGCCATGCGTCATAAGGCTCCTAAATACACATAATCAATACCAAAAACTCCTAAAATTTACGTCGATTGTCTAAGGTGTGCTCATTCAATAATCTACCTTAATTGTGTCGTACATAGAGTTGGAATTCGAGTCGTCTTCTGTAGCGTTAAGCAAAAAAATCTGAGGGCCGTTTTTACGCGTATGGCAAACAAACCCTGGGAAATATAACATCCATTAGATGGCAATGGAGAGTGTGTAATGTGAAATTGATTCAGTGGGCGCGGGGTTCGGGTGAGTTATTGGCTCTTTTAGTTGTGCTTGTTTTTGTTATTTCGTAGGTGAGCTTGTTCGCTGTAAACTGATTGCTGCCTTATAAAACATTGTATTAGAATCATAACGAAACAAAGTGTGCAATATTTCTACATCGTATACTCTTAATCTTACTTTTAAAAATACTTTTACACGGCTACCATTAATGACTGTTCTCTTGATATGTACGACAAGCTTATATGTGCGGATTTGGTGCGGATACTAGAGGCGCTGTCGTCGCTTTTACTTTTATAAGAAAATCTGTAAAACCTACACAGGCTTAGAATTTTGACAGGAAACATAAAAAAAACATGAAAAGACAGTACGACAGGAATCATTTGGCATTATATTGATATTGACAGGTAGTCGCTAGTGAGCTGTCATAATTTAGTTTGATTCTAGCCTACCGGGTTAAATAACTTCATCAGACTATATGCATATTAAAATATGATATAAAATCAATGTGCACACACCTTAATAGTGCCATATTAAACAAAAATACTTCTTGGAAACTAGTATAAAATTATTTGTGCTAAATTATAATAAGTCTAGCTAGAGGTATCCATTATAAGATGAACTCAGAAACTGGGGTGATGTAAGAACTTAAAGACGTTCAAATTCCTTTTAAGTAATGAAATTTTTGTAGTCTGTATGAAAACAAATAGGTCACTTGCATCGCATTGGTACTTCGCGCCATAACATAGACTTCTTGGCATAATAAAACATAATGAATAATAAATTCTTAATATTGCAGCATAACATTTATTATCTTGATTGCTAGGAAACCAAGTTTTACCTGGCCTTTTGTTGTAACCTGATGTCTCAACCTTCATACATGTATCAAGTTCGGATCTGCCAGTAACCTCCAATCGCAGTAGGAGTGGCAAGGTTCGACATTGACGGATGACGTCACGAAGGACATGACTATCGAATGTACCAATTAAGTTATGCATAAAATGAAATTATTAATGTTTACTGAATGCTATATTCCTGTAATAAATACATTTTAGCAAGTTACAAAGGCGCATCGTTTTTTTGGAATCTTGAAGCGATGTGAGCACACTGCGGTGGCTGACAAAAGGGCTGGCTCGCTGCCAACATTGCTAATATCAATTTGAAACTGTCCCTTCAGGGTTGGTATCGGTATAAAAATAAGATTTTATTGTATTGTATTTTATTTGCCTGGATTGAAACTCTGTGAGTTGCTGATCTGTTTCATGGTTATAAAAATGAAACGTAACTTCGAAAACAAAACACGACCAATCAAATGCGTTAACTTTAATGTTATTGGTCCATGAAACCTTGAAATATTAAAGCGTTCATTCCTATCTTAGTTCGGTGATCAGTAGGAGTAAGGAATAAGGTTTGGGCATATTATAACACCAAACTATAATACAAATTTGCGTTTTAAATGATTCATTGTTAACTCGATATTTTTACGTTCAAAACTTAGGTAGAACTTTATCGTTTTCTCGGCATTGGTCATGTACGTTTTGCTCAGCTTATTTAGTATTTCGCCCGCGGGCCCGGGTCGCGCGTCCGTGTTACCTTCAAATCAGTCGTTTTATCGCAACATTCAACTTTCTCAAAAGATTTTGTATTCGAAAATGTTTCGTCGAATTTAAACTTTCTTAAACCCTTCTAAAAGAGGCTTAACACGTTCAATGCTACCAAATCAATTTATGACTTTATTTCTATGATCATAGAATATTCCGTTCAATTTCCTTATTTTTTTTTTCAAACGACCGTCCTCCGGACTATATTAAACTCGAGACTTGTGATGAAATGACTAAGACATAAACCCTTGACTGCTGGATATAGGTCTTTCCCAATACCCTTCACGGTATGCAGTCTTCCGCCTTCGGCATCGAACGACTTCTTGCCGTCCATACTATGTCGTTGGTCCACCTGGACAGAGGACGCCCCACACGCCACATTATAAGTCTATTTAATAACGTTGATATTAAAATAGGAAAGAATATAAGTTACTATTACTTTAATTTATACAATAACTCTGCCAAGAAAGTGTTCAAATATATTGGACGGATGCAGAATAAGTAGTGCGAAGTAAAGTCGCCGTGCCCGGCGCTGGCCGCCGGCCAGATTTACATTTAAGGCTGTATTTTTAAATGTCGCTACTTAATCCTGTTAACAGCTTCAATGTGTTTTATCTGCATTAATTTACCGTTCCTTCAGGATGTTACTGTTGTATCTGATTATATGAAAAGTTACGATTGACCTTAATTTATATACTTTTGTGATACATACATATATACTTTTGTGATATATACATACATACTTTTTGACTTGTAATTAAACCTAGCTAGAAATAAGTTTTCTTTCGTTTCTAATATAATTATTAAAGTGTGAAGCGCGAGCGAGGTTGTATTTCTCGGTATAAACGTCACGTCGTAATAACAAACTTATTTTCTAATGAAACAATTTAATAGGTAACATGTCTAGTCATAAACCATAATATTTTACGGCGAGGATACATTTTTCTCCAGCGCTTCGTAATGAAGAAACTGATGGGACCCATTTCGAACTGAAACCAGTGTAACCTGATCTTAGAAAGCTCATGGACTGTCTCCGAAGGGTCCAAGTTTTACAAGCAGCGGGGAACGAGGCGGCTCATTAAAGTTGGTCGTTTCGTACAATGCGAATGTTACAATGAGAGAGAATAATATATACCTCGACGGAGACAGCCGGCCTGGCATTTTTTTTCCTTTCCCTGGAAAATGGCCACCGGTATTAATGTGAATGAGATTAAATGCGGTTGAATGAATGATTTTGGCTAAAATATGACAATAGATGGGATGTAAAATTATTTCATAACCAACTTAAGTCATTTTTAAGATCTTAAAAGACACAGGTTATAGTTTTTTCTGTCAAAAAAATATTAAATGTGACTTATGTTACGAAACGTTACAAAAATACTATAATAGTAAATAATGTACAAAAAATCTTTTTATTTCTTTCAAAGTATTCTAAAAAACATTTTTCAGGAAACGTCTCGCAATGAACGTAGAAAGAATCTCTTATTACAGTAACAATAGAGCAGCTGAAGCCGGCGCAGTCAAACAGTACTGCAACTGTGTTGATTTCATTTCGGCTGTTCGTACTTCCCTTTATTTGGCGTCTTCTTCTGCGCTACGAATTGTTCATTTACTTCCAGGAATCCAAGTATTGCCTGTTCTTTAACAACATTGACATTGTTTCTTTTAAGGTTACATTGTAACATTTGTCGAATTCACCTAATGTTCATTTCGTCTGTTGTGTACAAAGATTGATTGCAGTTGTTATCTCAAGTATATTTTCTTAAATTTTTATGTCAAGCTATTGACCTATACAGTTAATAATGTCATTCATTTAGTTAACATGGTGTATTTACGTTGTTTATAATGAAATCTCAAATTTATAAATGTTAGTCCGCAAGTCCGTATTCTCCAAAACGGCTGGACCGATTTAGACTTTTCCAAGAAAACTTTCACTGGAACATAGCATTTTTTCCACACTGACGGAGTCGCGACTGACGCATGTAAACTTTTGTGACGCCATCTTGTCTCCAAGTTTGAAGAAAACAAAATAGAATGAGCGATGTCTCAGTACTGCATGAGAAGGTTAAAATAAAAATGGCGCGCGGTACATCAAAGACGAAACTCCAGTCCGTATGAAATGGAGCGCTGCTTTTGTAGTTTTCGTGTTCAAATCCCATTTCCCTACACAAAGAGTCGTCGATGTGTAAACAGTTTTAAAGGAAACAAGGTGGGAGTGCCTTCGAGTGTTTGTTTTCTTTACTGTGTTGTGTTTGTGCTGAAATCTTTAAAGGGTTGGTATGGGGCTGGGGGAGGGGACGACGGGAAACCCGCGTACTATTCGAGGTACACTCGAAGGAATTTGTTTCGTTATTAAAACATTAATTTATTGTTTCATATACATATATTCATAACATTTTTTTATTAATTAATTATCTATGCACTTCTTCGCATTAACTTCAACTGCGTTTCACGTTCCTCAGTTCGCGTAATTTCCTCTAAAATAAAATTATTATTACTAAGTATAGTAGTACATTAGTATTACTAAATGAATACGTACACGTTTTTACATAAACAAAACAAAATTGAAACTTGTTTGTTAATATCCAGTTCTATTAGTTATGGAATAGGGTTTACATTCGTTGGAACCCTTCTTTGCAACATTGGAATGTAAATAAAAAAGGGGTCGGTTATTGTTTAGCTCATGATTTCGTTGGAGATAATGGGGCAAGAACGTGAGGAGCATGGATCAAGTCCTTTTTTACCACTTAACCGTTAGAGAAGAGTCAATACTTCAAAATATAACTTTTATTGTCAGATTTCATGTATAATTGTTGGTTTCTATCAATTATTATATTGATATAAATGCTAAAGTTTTGACGTATGGAAGTTCAGGTAATTCCAAAACTACTAAACGACTCTGTATGGCATAAGTATACAATTTTGAATAGCGCATTCACTAAGTTTTTTTAATTTCCTGCGTAGGAAGTCACGGTCGAAAACTAGTTTAAAAATAATTTAAGTTACAAAATTAAAATAAGTAATAAAAAAGAAAATTGACGAGAGTTTCCGACATAATATACATGAACAGAATACATGTCTGCAGAAAATCCTTATATATCTAAATTATGAATATATAATATACAATAAGTTATGTTATTAAATAAAGCTGTTCAGCGCGGGATCGTCCCGGAGCGACGACGTCTCAAATCAATTAGTTGATCCATTTGCGAACGCATCTGCCTTATTAACGCGAAACCAAGCACTAATGTACTCGTTAATTACAATAACAATGTATGTATGTGTAAACATTGTTAAATTATTAATAATTCTACACATACATTGTTATTGTGACGCCAGGTGGGGGCGGAAATTGTTAGAATGGATGCCACGGTTGAGGTCCTGGAGTGTGGCGCGTCCTCCCTTCAGGAGGACAGACGACTTAGTCCGGACGGCAGGAAGTCTATTAATGTGGAAGGCAGTGGGAAAGGCCTATGTCTGCATATGTATGTGATGATACTGATTGTTATTGTAATAAACAAATTGACAAGCGAACGTTAGAAGAGAAATGTATGGAAGCTGAACTTCATTAAAGTAAAATTACAAGTGGTCAGATATCGTCACGAAGTTCGCCGCCTTCTCAACGGCGGAGGCAACTTTTTAAAGCGCCGGCCGCTGAGATTGATGAAAAGTTTTGAATTTTTTTACATCGAAAGCTGTTAAAGTTTATGTGAAAGCTTTTTACATACAGTGGGAATTTACAAGCGAACAGATAATGATCATATCGTGACGCTTCACCACAGATATGTTTTTATAAAAACATATTGCAATCTCTATAATTCGATAACTTAAAAAAAGTGTTTTTTTTTCCAATATTTCTCTATTATAAAATTGAAAATTATAATTTTAATAGTTCTCGCGTTGAAATAGATTGGTACATGAACATCAAAATAGTGTATTCATTAGCGTGGTTGACAAATCATTGAAATGATTTTATTTTTTATGAATCTTTACATCGCTAACCGGGTATTCCGTAACCGTGAAAAGGGAATAAAAACGGGAGCAATTAAAGGCTCACTTCAGTTTCTTTGAATTTCAGTTTAGAGTGGACAGCGGAAAGGTCGAATTTAAATTAAATCGAGCGAGTTCGTATTTCGGCGAACGTTCCAAGTTTGAACTTTGAACGTTTCAAGAGACAAAATATTACATAGAGAATAAAAAGAGACGTCCACGATTCTCACCATTAACTTGCACGAGCCAAACTGCGTCCGCCGCCCCCCACATAGCGGCTAGCAAGAAAAACACCAGCCACTGATCGGGGCTGGGCCGCCACAGCAGGAGCGCGCTTATCAGGCAAAGGTTTAAAACCTAAAATTAAACAGAGATACTCATATTCTTACGACACATACGATCAGAGGGTTGTAGTGGGTTCTGTTCTCTTCCGATCCTTTGGGATCCTGTAGGTAATTTGCTGAATACTCCTACCCCTTTCCTAAAGTTTGTCAATAATACAGATGTACCTCTAAACGCGCCTTCGTACTACACACACGCCTGAAATAAAACCCGCGTCTTTTCTCTTTGAATAAAGACAACAATCTTGGTCTTTTGTACGTTGGTCTTTTGTCTTCTAACATTAGACAGTAAATGTTTAAAATAATAACTTGTATAGTTTACTAAGTTACCAAAGCAGTGAGCATGACGGGGTATCTGCCGGTGATCTTGACCACGGCTCCGGCGAGCGGGGCGGCCAGCGCGTTGAACACGCCGAAGCAGATCATCACGAACCCGATGTTACTTATTCCGTATGCACATCCGACAAACGCCTTTATAAAATAGAAGTAAATTTTTCTAATAAAAATTACATCTTCACTTTCATTAGCAGTAAACTAAAACTAAAGAGACCACCAAATAACTGTGGTAGTTACATTATGAAGCATCAAATGTTTCACTTTGAGATTTATAGATACCTGTGTGAAGTCCGCCGCCATAAACGCCTGCTCCGCGCCGATGTACCCGATGACAGGCAACAACAGCAGTTGGTAACGGTGCCGCAGCTGACGCAGAGTCACCGCCAGTAGCACTATACCCGACTTTCCTTTGCTAGCCCCCTGCCGGTCGCCGCTGTATCTGAATATTTTCGGAAAGGTCCGGTGTAAAAATGTTCATCTCCTACGACTTTTTTTTACATCCACATGATACACAATAAATTGAATATAATAATTAACCTTTTCAACGAGTCAACGCCAACAAATACTAGGATAACAGCAAAGGCCATACAGGCCAGGTATACTGCTGCGATCACTTGAATCTTTAGAGGCGACGGCGGTTCAAGGTTGGTGTTCTCCTACAATGAAAAACAAATTATTAAGAAAATATGCATAAAATAATAGAAAAGCAACTGGCAACAACTAATAGGAGAAAAAAAGAAACGAAGAGATTGTAACAGCACATAGTAGATGGCGTGGTTGTAGAGAAACTCTCAATTCACTTACGTGACCAGTTGAACCGCTGCAAAAGTTGACACCACAGGAGGCCCCAAAGTCCACGGTAGATAATGAGACATTAGTAACCAGATCTGATGGATTTGACACAAGCGTCTCGTTCAGGTAGGTAGCCGTCTCGCCCAGGGATGACGACAAAACTATACATACGAAAATAAAGAACAATGAGTATTTGAATAATAATGTAACACAATTAGTAGATTGTTGAAACAGCAATAGTAAAAACAATATCAAACACCATCTCACATGGATAGATGGATGTCTGTTAGAATTGTTATCGCCTTCATTACCGGTGTAGCGAAAATGCAGCATGGATCATTGCAGATCTTTTCTGCAATGGAGCATTGCAGAAAAGATATGGATATGGTTGCGTTTTGACTTTGATATGCTTTTTAAAGCAGGTGCCCTGGATATGTGACGCTCTTGGATTCCAGACGAGTATAGTGATAAGACCTCTTGCTAATGGTCACGTTATGTTATTAATATAATTATAGTCCAGTATAGTTTAACCTCTATTCTATTGTACCAGTATAAACGGTAGATTACAGAAGGAACAATAAAACGACGAGAGTAAAGGTGCTTTAAACTGAATACATAATAAACATCGCTCTTCACTTAAAACTTCGTTGCTAAATAAAAAAAAAAACCCTTGTAAAATTTACAGTAACCGTGAACAAGAACTTGTCTATGTCAAGTCAAGGTCGCTACGTACTTCCGTCCGCGTCATGTCAAAAACAAAAGTGTATCTATAACAACTCGATGAATGCCTGTCCCCGGTTCCTTGTACTGTATTTAAAATCAACGGAACAATTTAATACACAACAAACTTGTTACGAACATTTCGTGTTAACTTGAATTTTATGATCACAAACATAGTTATACCTATAGATGGAGTGTTTTATATGAAACTGGAACTCGAGAGTCGATTTTTGTAATGTTACTTTCTACTGTCGATAACACTAAAGAAGTTTACACTAACAAAAGGCCTCGAGAAGAAAACTACCTAACTAACACTAATTACAAGCTTTACAATTACAAGAGCATGTTTTAACTATAATTATTTTAATTCCGTATGACAATACTTAGTTAAACTACTTATAAAACGGCTTAACTCACGTGTAACTCGGTGTCAGTACCGACTAGTTTCGAGCCCATCGGGGGCTCATC
>JAODUI010000027.1:517122-547062 GCA_027563995.1 Papilio gigon
ATCATTACTTTAATTTTAGTTCATAATTTAAAACTGGTTCAAATAAAAACCGCTGCCTAAGCTAGCGTTTTTATTATCCGAACAAATTATTGCCGCTGACTGTACCATGTACACTGTATGATTATGTAAATTCGCGTACGTCTTTTCATGTAGATTTTATTCAGCAAAGATTATTGCTTGATGTTAATGTGCTCAGAGGACTTCCCTGTAATATATAGGTTAATAAATATAGGATTGTATCACAAATCCACACTTTTGTCAACAGTAATTTGTACACGGCGTCTTTAATTGCATAGCAGCGGAACGGTATAATATTCTTTTATCTTTCACAGTCAAAATTGTATTTGAAATTTTTGAATTGCTTACATTTTCTGACTTGCATTTTTAACGGATTACATTAGCTGGAAAACCACTGAGTCATCAATACATTAATACTTTAAATGAAAACTTTGTACTCCGTTTTAAGGATATTGCGCGACGGACGGCGAACGGATTAATGTGAAATTTGACAGTGACAATATTAAAAAATCTCAGTTCATGAATTATTTTTGAATTTCGAACAATACGGCAAGCTCTATTAAAATAAAAAATGTAAGCGCTTAAACATCTTATGCGATAAAAAAAACTAAACACAATTTTATTCTGAATCTGAAACGCGACGTTATTTCATAGCGATGCAGGTATTTGCGTCATCGTATAGGCACACCTTCATGACCTCTCTCGGGCCGGATGCTGCACAAAGCGCTGAGCGCTCCTTGACCATTCACTTTGTTCCGACCTAAAAGCAATCCAGCGCTGCAGCGCTTTAGACCCTACATAAAGCGCTCACTGCGGACATTTTATACTATATCCTTGAACTTTTATTGCAATGAAAAAGATTTAGGAAGAATTTCAACTTTCCTACTATTGGACCAATTTATTGACTTTCAATATCTGAAACTGACAATTTGAAAGGCGGTAACATATTTTCACTGCTGATAAACAAAAAAAAGGTCGCATCTGTATGTTCTACGCTTCCGTACATTTCTATCTACATATGAATTCACTCCCTTCCTACGTATATACTTTTTCAAAGAATCCGTCCATACTCTCTTCCTATGCCTGTAAAGCAATCCATATTCAATTATTACTTTTAATGTTAAATAAATAGATCAAAATACTGACTTGTAAAGTCCAATAGAGGATTTGCAATCCCGATCTCCGACTCTCGTGACCCCAGGATTAAATGATCGTAAATGTTTCCCTAACAATAGACATTTTATTGCGAGCCCAAAACTCGAGATACTTTCGTGTTTTACTTTTTTATGATTAAGACTCGGCGGACCTCCTCAACTTTAATATCACAGTATTAAACATTTTTCGACGTCATCACCGTCTTTTAAATATGGCTCTAGACCGCTAGAGGTCGCTTCAACAGTTAATTAGGTGGAATTCACAAAGTTTCGTGATCGCTCAGGATATTTTACTGAAGCTCGAATATCTGAATTTTTATGAAAGAATTTTGTTATGAGTTTTATTGAATCTCCAATCGTTTTAAAGTGAATTTATAAAAGTTGCTCGTTAGTCTGTCCCTATAGTCCTCATCGAGCTGATTGCTTTTCACTTTTATATGGAACACTATTCAGAATATTGTTATTTCTTTAGTGTCAGATGGACTTTCCTTTTAGCCATACATTACTACTTGCCTTCCATCTTTTAGTGTTCTCTCTCTATTCAAGTTTAAGTCTGTGATGTAAGCTATTCTATTATTAAGTCAAGCTCTCTAAAGTTTCCAATACAATTGGAAGGTACTTTAATGTTTGAATTCTTAAGTCTCCCTCCCTCCTTGTATCTGTTAACTGGTGTTAGTCCTAAAAGTTGTCTCTTCGTTGTTTTCATGCCATTTGACTTATTCTCCCAAAAACCTGCAAAACTTCACCCTATTCGTTGAGAATAAAATATTTAACAAACTTTTCTATATGTAAAATAAACAAGTAAAGGAAACTGTCAGCCGTAAAGCGCCATCTATTGAAGCGTGAAAAAGGTTTTTTGTGATAACTAAATAATCAATTTGCGCGCGACACCGGCGCCGCGCGCCGACGTACAATTTCTCTAACAACGTGGTTTTTTGATGGAAAGCTTGAGGTTTTGTAATTAATACACAATAAACACCGCTTTGGGACTATAAATCACGGTAACGAGTTGGTGTACGTGTGGATGATTGATGTCAGACGTTGTGAATGGGAAAACTCTGCAAGTGTTCGAAACCGCGACGACGGTGTAACGCTAAACAGCCAGCAGACATGTGTGTAATTTGCGAATGATGATGACAACGAAATTGAAATAATTATAGCGAATTATGATCTTCATGTTACGTTGAATTTATTCAAAAGTAAAATTGTTAAACAATACAGAACGTATTGAATGGAAACATAGAAAGCTAAAAATATTACGATGGAATGCTTTGCTGCTGATAGAACGCTGGACAGTTTAAGGATAAGATTTCCAATGATGAAGGTTTCAGTCACCTTGCTGACGAGTACGGTGGTAATCGTTAGTCATGTTTAAAACGCCTCGTCATATTAACATGATGGTAGTCCAGCTTCTATGAAATCGGGATAAAAGTCCTATCTCCATCTCAATTTCCTTCGTTAAAATTAATTTAAAAGCACACAATTGGAATACAGAATCTAATTACAAACAAAAAGCTGGAAGCAATATTTCGCACAAGGTAATTAACTTTAAGCATACGGCGCTGCAAGCAAAATACATACGTCAAGAGAGCTTTGCTTGCAAAACGTTGCGGACGCCTCGCAACCAAGTCACGTTGACACCTAATGTGGCGGCTGGATCTTCGGCCGACTTTACAACTTCCACACTTTCCAAAGTGTGGGGTAGATCAATGTATATTTGTCAGTCGTTTCAGGTAGTACAGAAATTTACAATGGATTTTGTTGGCGGAACGAGTTTTGATGAATTGCTTAATTAAGGTTACGGAGCAAGCGGGCCGCGAACGTGTTGTGTGGTTACAGTTATAACTTGGGCTATACAATAATGCTTTTACCCGACACTGGTTACAATGTGGTTATTTATACTGTTTGACTTGAAATTCTTAATTGTATCAATACTAATCAGCAATAACATCTTTTCAATCTAAAATCTACTGTTATCTATCAAATGCCAATTCTTCATCTTTAACTTCGTCATCATCAGCATAATTCTCAGTATCTATTAACATAAATATGTTTATTAAATGAAGTATTTTCATTAGCCTCTTGTATTTTAGCTTCGAATTAAATAAAAGAGAATTGTGTTTCATTTACTACGTCAGATAGTATTTTAAGTTAGATGTAAAATTCATTAAGAATTAAGTCAACATTTAAAAGTAACTTTAACAATTCCGTTCAGTGAAAGAGACTGAACTACATTCTGACTAATACAATTTAATTTCACAGTATCATCGCCTTGGCGCAGTAAAAATCGTATTAACTTTGAAACTAAAGCAATTAGTGAATTAACTAAACCTTCTTTAAACCGTTTTGTGTTCGCATTCTTAATTTAAATTCAGTCGTCGGGGAGTTAAAGAAGAAACTAACAAGAAAACTTTTGGGAACTTTTCTGTTTTGTTATCACTTAGATTAATTTGTATTCATCATCATCATCATCATCGTCTGTGTAGACTTAGGGGTGAATAAATTGTAAAAAAAAATAGTCAAGCGAGAATTTGATGCAGATAAAGCCGAATGGAGAGCTACGCGTTGTAATATTTTGATAACAATCCATCTCAATTCGCAAACGAAGCAAGTCTCGAACACTATTAATAATCTTTCGAATATGAATGACGCTCAAAGACAAATGAATGGGTTAATGGCTCGAATAATTTGTCAAAGTTATTCGAGCGCGGATTGAAAGTGAGCGGCCGACTCAATTAGTCACGTCGCAGCGATGAGGAGTCCCGCCGCGTCTCATACAAAAGATATACTTTTCACGGATACGCTTTCAAACATAAATGAATTCGGACGAGGGCTTAATAGAATTATGAGACGAGTACGATATGAGCGGCACCAGCTCGGTCGATGTTGTATTTAAGCTTCTAATCCGCGGTTCAAACATGTTGGAGCGTTCGTGGATTGCTGTATTTGCAATCGATTATCTTTTATAGGATAAATAATTATATCACTGTACCTTTTAACAATAAATATTACGAGATTGAACATTTTTGAAGAAGTCTGTATTGTAAATAAACACGTTTTTATGAATGATTAAATTGAAAAATACGAGTACATCTCGGTGTTAATGTAATCTCCAGATGAAAAAATCAATAAATAACAATAATATGACATTGTGACCACATACTGTACAGTTCACCGAAGTAAGTGACATACACAGGATGTTCTGACGTCAGGGAAGAATAACTAGCTAACACTTTACAGCACAAACTTTAAACGAGATTACATTTCGAACGCGGCCGAGGCTTCGCAAATACCATTTGCAATGTGCACGGCAGTGGCTTAGTGGCTTGTTGATTAGTTTTAGAAGCGAATGTTTGAACTACGCTGTCTTCAATGCGTGTAGAGTTAGGTAACATTTTATTTTTAAACTACTATAGATGAATTAGGAAACATATTTCATAGAGAGAATCTAGGAGAGGTCGAAGCAAGGTAGGCCTCCCGCAAGATGGACCGATGATATGGTTTAATTTACGTTAGTGTTCTGGATGAAGGCGGCCGAGGACCGATCGTGGCGATCTTTAGATTAGGTCTACGTCCAGCTGTGGTCGACGTATGGCTGATATAATGATAATTATTGTGTTTGATAGTATTTATTTTCGATCAAAGAACCTTGTACTTATAAATGCAAGCAAAAGGAGAACATTTTTGTACAGGAACTTATTAAGTTATTTGTAAAGACCACATTTAGTATTAAATGTGTCAATCGTAAGTGAGAACGCTATTGACATTTGTGCTTGTGGAGACATCTAGAGGCTAATTTAAAACATACCAGTGATCGACCATTGGTCAAAATTCGACCACAATTCGATTTGTTTTCCTCACATTAAATTATAATATTACAATTCAACTATAATTAAAATGAAAAACTTAAAATCACTGAATAATTTATTTTCTGCTAAATACAAGTTAAATTAAGTAAATTTGAAAGATAAACAAAGTTGTCAACCCTACGGCCCTGTACGTATCCTCGCAGATTAGAAACTATCCAGCATTGGACTTTCGAATTCGCCTTTGATCTTATATTTGAGTGGCGAGTTTGTCGACCATTCAAATCTTGTTATCAATGGATCTCTGTGCAAACGGCACTTAAAGGCCACTGATTACGAGACCGCCAAGTTATATAACTTTACGATAAGTAAAGTTGTTATTACTTAAATAAGACATTTCCAATTGAATTGTAATTGGAAATACATTTAATAATAACTTATAACCAACAGCCACTCGGCCAGTGTGTGTGAACACGGCACAGTCGCTCCTAACTTGGGGACTCATGGAATCCCTCGGTAGAGACAAAAGAAGGGGGAGGTTATAAGAATTAAACCCAACACAGTTCCTTTTTGTTATTAAGTGTTTAATATCAGTTATTCCCTTTTAAATAAAAAATAAACATTCATAAAAACATCAAGGTATCATTCTTAAAAGCGACAAACCTGCCTTGTTTAATATTCAGGCCTCATCGCAATCCAGGGTCGGTTCAATGACAGCCTCTCTGACCCCACCCCACCCGTCCCCGGCCGCGGACAATGCAACCGAGTTCTGCTCAAATTTTAATTTCAAATGCAATTCCAATAATGTAGAACTCATTTTAATAACTATAACTCCATTTGCACAAATCTATCGTCGATTTTACTTTGTTATTCAGTTTAACGAAGCACTTCTTTATTTTTATTGAGTCTCGAGAAAAATACGAGCGTGTTTTTTTTTCTATCTCAATTGAATTAATACGGTTCGTAGACATTGTTATGTATATTGCGAGGAGCTTAATAATAATAGTTTTAGGACAATGAACCTTATGCAGTTAACACACGATAGGTTTTGCAGGTATCTTTTAATCTTTGGTGTATAACCCGACGGTGTAACAAAACTTAGCGAAAACTATCATGCAAAACTTAATGTATTTAGCCCATTTGTCCCGTCCCTACAATGCACATTTGACTGTAGAGACTTTTAAATGAAAAACAACATCCATCCGACCGTCCATTGTTCAAAATTCGACCAAATTTTTTTATCAAAGATTTCTTAGTATTGTTTTAAGATTAATAGATACATTTTTATCGACTTCTCTTTGACTCAGTTTGTGTCAATTTGCACGTTCATCCGTTCGCGTGATTTTCTTAAAAGTGCCTAGAAAGTTTTCACTTTGTTCATTTATCTAATATAATATATTCCAGCCTAAATTCATATTGTTATGAATAGAACCTTTCGTATGGGTTTCATTCCATTGCCGCTAGAACACAGCGGCGCTGTCGTCGGTGTGAGTTGCAAAGAGCCTATTGGCAGCTAGCACTGAACGCGTTGAAAGGGCTCGCCCCAGATACGTCGATCAAACCAATAATTAATAAGCGCTCGAAACAAATGCATAATTAATATATATATTTCAATAGCGTTTAGTCTTGTTAGAACCGAGCGAGGTCTTTGATCCCACGACGCTCTGGTAGCGTGGAAATATCGATTATAAATCCTGAAAGTATGGTTGGCCAGAATGGTTGCTTGAATAAAAGAAAGTAATTTATACTATCAGTTATAATATAAGAACTGCCAATAGCCTAATGGTTATAAGTACGGACTACCGATCGAGGGGTCGTCGGTTTGAATCCCGCCATTCGACTATTGTCGTAGACCATATCCTAACACAAGCTTTTTCAAGCTTTCTAGAAATGGTCACAGGAAACTTTAGTAAATTAACAAAATCTAATGATGTTTAAAAATATATATAAAAACAACTGCAATCATTTTAAATTGACAACCCTAGCTTGTTCATACACTGAATGTATAAAACTGAATCGACCCAGCTCACTATCAGCTCGGTTATTCCGCTGGTCGATTTTATAGGAGTCAAAGGTCGCTTTGACCGACGGCTATAAAATGAAAGATAAGAGTGCGGACTCAGTCGTATATTTTAAGCATATTTTAAGGTTATGAATATCGGTCTTACACTTGCGATATACTTCTTGGGATTACGTTCGTAGAGATTCCGATCCCACGACGACAAAGGACGACTACGGTACTATGGAGGGAATAAAGATCGAGATGTTATGGAACTTTCGAGCGGGGCCGATAGAAGAAATGTATTTGTTTTATCCACGTTCATCAATCTTTACTTTAGGGAATTACTTGACGCTTAAATATGCACGATGCCATCTTGTAAAAGAAACAAAGCGACATACATGTAAATTACGATACTTTAATGACGTTATAGTACAACGATATAAACAGTATTGTAACGACGAACAGTCACTTTGGTCTCCGAATATTTCCATACATAGTCCAACCTATCTCCTCTTGACTCATTCTCTATTCACCCTTCTATATCTTCATTTACATTCACCCTTTGTCACTGTCGCTTTGTTTGCGCAGGCGAGGTGGAGCGGCTGCTACGCGAGTACCGCCAGAACCAGGAACTAGTCCGCAATATCGGCGCGCACTACTACCAGATCATCTACCCCGTTCAGCTGCGCCACCACGAGAAGATGGGCATCTCCACACGGGAGGTCAACACGCAGAAGGTAAGTGTCCCCCAAGTCACATAAACTAACGGCCAAAATGATTATTTTATCCTTCGGAATGGTTCATTTTTTTTATTTTACGTTGTGTAAATCAGTTAACAAAGTTATTCGCTTACCGTCTAAACGAGAGACTGTTTTGGATTGCTATTGTGGTCATTGATTCGATTAAACTTGCATTACATAGTTAAAAAAAACCAGCGTATTAAAAAAGTTTTTGATTGTACGTAGTTTTTCTTGTATTTTATATCGAATGTGTCTCTCAAAAGAAACCTTTACTGAATTAAGTTAAAGGAAAAGGTAGCGATAGAAGAAATAGGCGGAAGATTCTTACGCGTATCGATTTGTCATTGTTTGTATTTATTTGTTAGACGCCTCTAAAAGAAGGCGGAAGAGATCAAATTGTAACAACCGTGTTCGTACTACACAGGCTGTATGTAATTGATGTTCTTTAAACTATAGAAAAAGGATACATATATCCACTAAGTGTTATCAGAATTTTTATTTTTTCCTGTTTATCTTCGTTTTTTTTTGTTAAAAACTTTACGTTTATAAAATCACTATTCTAAATCAGTTCGGTTAATAAACTAGATATATAGAATGGTTCTAAAACTAATTTCTAGATGTAGTTCTATTTTGACTAAAAATATAAAAGTTAATGAGCGGTAAGAGACAAACAATTCAAGTTAATTCATTAATAAAAGTATTTTGCGAATGTGGACAGTGTTGCCAGCTCGGTGATTAATGAGCTTCAATATCCACGTGACTCGAGAGTTTTTCTATTAGCTCACAACTTTTCTATTTACTAATGTTGTTTTTGTTTTGCGTCGCGATGTTACTAGAATGTCTACAGTCTTTATGGCTTGGTAAATATATATTTCAACTTTCCATCAACACTAAAATATAATTCATCTTCCAACTAGTCGCTTTTAAAATTAGACTCAATTAATGTTGAATTGTAACTGTTAAATATGTTTGAAAATAAAAACAAAATCTAAATGGAATTACTAAAACATTCGTGAGACGCTTCAGTAAGCGACGTGCTAAACCGCGCTACAGTACCAATCCCAATCGCCTTGAAGAAGATCCCCCGACGGGCTCCAAACTAATCAGTACTGACAACGATTTACACGCGAGTGAACCCGGTTTCATAAGCAGTAAAATAAAATGTAAACTTTGATAATTTACATGATCAATAAATAAGACAACTCAATTAAAAACTCGATCAGCAGAGTGTCAGGCGCGGAACAATTTCTCGTAACACACAAATCTCAAGAGAGAAGCGATTACTAAGATCCGACCTTATCAATCCAACCACTTTGTGCTCGAATTTTAACAAAGTATAATCAGAAGCCCTCTTCAAGTTTTGATTGCTTACAAATTCTTGTTGTTAGCAAGAACGCGTGAGGGCTGCCGGGGCGGGGGGCGTAGGGGGGTGAATAAACAACCTTTTGATCTACAACAAACACATGAAATGTACTAATAATAAATCTTCGTTGTTATGTTTGCGCACACGGCGCCGAGTTGTGAAACAACGCTCAAAGCTTTAATAGAGTTCCCGGGATATTGAAATACTTTTTTTTTGTTCCAACATTGTTTAAAGGATTGTTTATTAACGATACAATATTATGTAGCCGAGGCGAGCTGAAAACAACTCTTTCGTGCGAGTTATACTTGGTATATTAAACTCCAGCACACTCCCGCGTAAGCGATACGAAATTGAAGTTAGCTGAAATTGGACATGAAGCTAAAGTGTTCTTGTTTCAGTCCGGTAAACTATCTCGTAGCTCATCGGACGCTGCATCTCAAGCAGCGTTACTATTCATTTGGACTAATTCAATGATGATGTAAATAATGCATGCGCTATTCAGAATAATCTGATCACTTGCCACCAGGGGGCGCACAAAGAATCGATAGGAGGAAGTTTAAACAAGTTTATGTGAAAGTTAAATTGGATCAAAGACGAATATTTTGTGTACAGCCGCGCTCACACCGGAATGCGGGCTGAGGCTTTCCAACATCTTGACAAGGTCGCGATCGTAGCTTAGAAATACTGGAAAGTCTACCGTTTTTAGTTGAAACATTTTTAATCATAAGGACAAACAAGTCTTTGAACGGTTATAACGAATTTACTAGTTTTTCCTGTGCGGCTTCACCAGCATGAATTTTCTTAAGACTGAAACTGGAAACGATTTCGCAAAATTTATAAAAAAAAACTTTATTTTTTCCGCGGCAACCTTGCTTGTCTGTTTCTTCTGATTGTTGTTTGATTTACCAACTAACTATTATTACCTTTTTTTAAAACAACAAACATAAACATACATGTTTCGCATATTAAAAATAATATTTGATGTATTTAAAAATCCGAATTCATTATTCATCAATTCATCATCAAGTTATTTATGACGGGATTTCGAATTCTTGAAATATTTTATATTTCGATGGTTGGTATGTTCGACAATTAAAAATTATTATTCCGATATTTAGTGCACTCAATTTACTTTGAATACTTTCAAGTTTATATCAATTACAGTACATTTGTAATTCATAATTTAACACAAAGATTTAATAAATAAAAAATATACACTTCAGAGCGAATGAGTGTTTTTGTACTGGCGTTTCGACAGTGCAAAGTCCTGGTAAGATTCACCATTGTTAACACCTTTCAAATACATCAAACATTAATTTCGTAGCGATAAATATACAACAGAATTATCATTCATAAAGCCAATCATTAGCTATCGAGAGAGGCAGGCCGCTGTGCGATCCTAGCTGCCGTAACTTTGTCTTTGCTTACGTAAGTGGAACAAATGGATCGACTGTTGCCTGTAATTTATTACTCAACTTCTGTGCAAATGTTGGTTCAGATTTAACTACGAATTTAACGTATCTAAGTAGACGAGTCGGCGTTATAGGGATGAGATAAAATATTTTATTAGAACTATGTCAAAATATGAATAATAATTGATTATTTAATTTATATTACACTTGTAATATAAGGTTCATTAACTAAGAAGTTACTTGCAAAATGTTTACAACTCTACTTACTAATGTGCCTGTACTTGTACGAAAGTTCTTATTTCCTATAAATCCGTTTGGAAGATTTGAAATAGGATATAAATCTACAATATATAAATGTTATTATTTTTGAAATAAAAACGCCGCAGTCAGGTCTGCGCTGGTTGGATGAATTCGAGATGGATGTGCGAAATTTATGCTTCGCAAATATCCCTCGAGCGCTGACGTCCTTTGAGGCGAGCGTGGAATCGATGGCACACGAATAATCAGGTCTTTTGAGAGCACTTCCAAATAAAACGGTGGCAAGTACAAAGAAATCGGTTTGTTCAAGCGATGTCTGGATATGTGAGGGATAGACGATTTTTAGCAATGATGAAATGAGATCCTAAGTGTGAAGGAAGTCGTAGTTCGCAGACACGAGGGTGTTCTAGAATTCCTTTTGTATTTTGTTAAATTTATATTGAAAGAAGTCATAAGTGAAAAAATATAATTCACAAGATACAATATGTGTTGTATGTGGCTCTCAACGGTGGTAGTTTTACGGATTTTATTAAATAATTTATTTAGCTATAGAACTTTGGCTAATAAAATAATCGAGGCACTCGAGTTAGTGCGTTATTCTATGAACTTATTCCACGCCATACCTGCTTACTTTGCTAATATTTGCATAGTGAGATTACAAAAACAAAATCTCGGCGTTTATCCCAAAAGAATAACCAATAACTTGTATCAAATCTTTTCCCGTGGACTCAGTAATGGTTGCTACAGACTTCGGGAACACGCCCTCTCTGAGATTCGATTACCGGCGACTAATTCTGTTTACATTATGTCACCGCCCGCTAATGCAAGCAATTTTTCTTTCGGCCGACCGGAAAGCCGGAAAAGCCGCGGACGACGTTTTTTTATGGATCACGGCGGAGGGAGAGATAAAAATCTGATAAAGTGTATTCATGGTGGATTGCCGAAACTTGACACCGCCATTAAAAGGAAAACTAAATTGTTCATACGTAGAGAGCAAAAACATTTTGTGTGAGAAAAAAATATTTTCTTATTTTTTCTTACGTACTGAAATAACTATCACGATTAACTTACGTAACCTTCCATAATAGACGGGACAGTATTTTGACATAGACTTTAACAGTGACAGGTGAATAGTGGTCGCTTATGACTTGAAAAATTACTTAATCCTATGACTATTATTTAATTTAAGACATTTCACACCATAACTTCAGCACGTAATTTACGTTATATACGTATGTACAAGATGTGTGGAGGTTGTATATATCAAGATTTTAATCAATTTGTATAAGATACAATTAAAAAGTCTACACTAAATCCATTACAATTTCAACGTAGCAAGTTTATTGAGAAATGAGGCGGGCGTAGTTCACATAATATGAATGACAAATCGCCCGTCATCGTAAGTTTCTTACAGTAACTATCTCACTTTAATACCCGCCATATCTCAGCGTAGGCTTCTGGGAATAGCGAGAACTATCCCCCGATAAGTTATCAACAGATACGATTAGTTACACTGCTTTAACTTAGTCGTAATTTTGTAATAAAGTTTAAAATTTGCATTATTTTAGTGAATATTTAAACACGCTGTTATATACAAAAAAAATAGACTAAATTATTTTTACTACAAAAGTAGAAATTTAAATATCAAGCTACGTTGAAAAGAATTTGCGCAAACTTTACGCGTAGCTCAATAGTGCTACGTCGTAGCATTTCGTGGCAAGATTGGTCGTGTCGCAAGTATGCTCATATATCTCAGCGTAGGAAACATTTTAAGTATGTTTGATCGTTATAAATATTAAAATTAACTTAAAATAATGAGTTATAAACATTAAATAATGTTGTATGAACTTAAAACAACATGTTTATCCTGTGGGTATTGTATTATTGGAAGAACTTCGTAATAGCCGTGTTTAACTCCTTTTATATTGTAAAATGCTTCAATTTTGTTAAGCGGCTTAACTCTTCAATAATGCAACCTTCCTTTCTCTCTGAACGTAACCGCTGTTAACCCGCTATAAAAGTTTAAGTTACCAAGTTGTTGTGAATTCAATCAGAGCGGTTACGGCACGGCAACCGTTAACTTAAAACTAAATGTAGTTCCACTTTGCTCTTAGATCGCTCAATTATTGTATAATATTTAAGTTAAATTACTGTTTTATGTTTATTAGTAATTTTAATATTCAGTAATATCTAAATCAATCATTGTGAGTTTAATTTGTAACGTTCATGTTGTCGTCACCTAAATACCACCTAAATGGTCAAAGTCAAGTCAAAGTAAATGGTGTTAGTGGCCTGAAGGCCCTTAATGACTCTGAAACTGACAATAAGGCTCTAAATTATAGCTATACTTTCATTAGATATATAATAATAATGAGGGTTACTAAAACAAACTAAGCTTTTAAAGGCTTAAATCTTCAATTCCAAGTTAAATTTCTTGCCTCACTTCAAAACGAAACATTTATTTTCGTCAAAACAAGATAACTCCGACAGGCTCCCATCGATCGTCTAAAGCCGTCTATTATTAACTCGCGGCTACCACAAAACTATTTCGACGTCTCTTTGAAGCGAAGCTAAAATTCGATCCGTCACATAATCCTTAAAGCTATTTACTTACAAGATAATTTGTGTAAACGTCACCGCAAATCTCTCGGAACGCGACTCGACTGCGAACTTTTCGCGTTGTCAACGCACTCGTGGTAATTTCGTCTAATTCACGAATTGTAACAGAGATTGCGGTCGCGTTGGTGACGCGCTCTGCGGTCGTGCGGCCCCGCTTGCAGAATTAACCTGTTCCCGTTCGGCCGTGACATTTTATTTAGTGTTAACATGTTTAAATCCTAACATGGTCGCGGTTAATTCAATTTGTTGGACGCCAGGGATATGTTAACAGCTTTTGGTTGCTCATATCATTTTTAAAATATGTAATCTACTTTTATAAACATTTCCTTTTAAACTATACATGTTGAGGCACATTAATGTACAGCTGAAGTTGGAAAATACAGGTATTTTCATATGACACACATGACCTCGTAAAATATGCTTCAAGGTATCTTAAGTTGAAGTGACAGTTATATTCCTGTCACATAAGTAATGTGTTCATTTTATTGCAGGGCCGTGGGTTCGGATCGGACTATCAACAGGGTACGCGGTCGCGCGCGAGGGTGAGTTATTCTTTTGTTTATTTTACTACCGCACACAGTTTTTCCACCTTTTACGATCGGTAACTTTATGGATACAAAGCTGGGATTTTGTATTAAATCTCACACTTCTTACTAAGTAATAGGTTTAATAAAAAAAAATCAAGGTTTTTTGCGGTCACTACTTTTTTTATAACTGTGTATTTATAAGAAGTTAATAATTATAACTCTTTCTGTCGTGTCGTAAACTTGTTTTTAAAATGTGTCCCTCATAAATAATTATATTGAAAATGACACGACAAATATGTAAAACTTCCATATTCACCGTTATATGTTCCCATACATTAGGCTACATCAGAGCCCTCTAATCTCGTAACGTCTAATTAAAGCACCAGATGTCGCTCGGCAACGCGCGGAGCCAATTTGTCGCTCGACGTGTCCCAACAAAACAATCATGGCGGAACGATATTTTCCCGCCATTATCTGAACCCTAGTGATATGGGAGCCTAAAGCAATATTACTGCAAATATTTGATGGAACATACAAATCTGTGTTTACAACCGTTCAACCACAATTTTTTTTTAAATAAGTCCTGCAGGACTACACAATTTACAAATATTTCTACAAAGCTCTGGGCTTGTGCTAAGATATAGTTTACGTCAATAGTCAAACGTTGGGATTCGAATTTTCTTATAGTGATCGGAAATCCATACCCTTAACTATTAGGCTATTGGCACTTCTATAGTACAAATAGAGTAAACAATATAAATTAGCAATTGGATTTATTTATGAATTATGGCAATAAAGAAGTCTTTAATTAAGATTGCAGGTGTCGTAATTACTCGAACACTTGCATGTAATCGCTTTGCTTACCCAAATATCTGACAAGATGCAAATAAATTGTATTTACAAGAAACAAGGCAACCAGCAGGTAATTAACCGCGGGAGCACGTTAAAGTGGCCGTACACGTCGTCACACCAGAGAATTATGGATAAGATTTCATTCAAAACTTGCCCGAGCGGTAAATCACGCCTAGCAAGCGGCTCGCCTCTACATTCTCTGTCTACCTGTGAATAAAACCGGCCAAGCGATTTTCAATCTTGTTCCTCACTCGATAAAGATAATTTCAGCGTGAGTAAACCTCTGAACACATTCAATAATGAGATATTGGTTATACAAGGAATTAATTCGTCCCCAAAGAAACCGCTATTCTGATATTGATCGCATTACAGGGGACGGCCATTTACCCTCTAACCCAATTCGATGGTGTCATTTGATTGTGCACTTTATTTTGATGGCAGTACGAGAAATTTTTGAAAGGTGCGAAGAAACATTTTGTGATATAAGATGTACCAAATTTGTAAGATTTCACTTACTCTCACGTCGCCCGTTGTGCGAAATTCGACCTTAATTAATAGTAAACGATTGTTTTATTTGAGAAAAAAAAATGTTTTATGCTATTCCATTTTCCATATTAACTGTATTAGACAGTCAGACATAAAGAATACTTTATTGTGTTTAAACCAACGTCACAAGTTGCAATTGAACAAGCAATTTCTGTCTGTATGTTATGTTACACCAAGGAGATTTACCAAATGGCTGGACACGCCTCGCAGAGCATATGCATGCAATTCATAACATCTGTCGCCACGTACCTTCGGCATCTGATATCCCACGTTTGAGGCAACTCGTCCACAAAGTCAAACGACAAATGAGCAATCTCCTTTGAAGACGCTTCTTACCTACATAACCTCCCTAGGATCATAGAAGAGACCAAGCTAACTAATTTGCTATGATAACAAGTAGTTAACAAGTCAACAAAAATACATGGGGAGCATGCAACACAACCATAGCAATGCGATCCTACAACTGTCGAAGGAGGGTCGCGACTTCGAACTTTTCTCCTCATTATTATAGTTCGACGACGGAACGAAAAGGGAATCATTATTTCTACTTGACTGTTGTTTCCCTGCAACGGGTCTTCAGTCATATATGAGACACGATACTAAGCACACTGGAGGAATCATCATTATCGGTCTTTGTCTGCCAATTGCTAGACATAGAAATAAATCTAAGAGAACCCTATGTTACATGTGATTTAATAGTCGTTGCAGCCTCTTGTTTACATCAGTGTCAAATATCTGTTTCGTATTTTACTTTAGCTACAAGTAATTCACTAAATCTCAGTTTTAACTTGTTCATTTTGTACAATTAAATTGATTTACTGCGCCATAAAGTACATAAGCTTTTACAATGTTTGTATAAAGGCTTTTAGTAAGTTGGCATTAATAATTCAATTAATTCTTTTCCGTCTTTACGCCCCGCCAAGTGATAGGTCCAAATTGTGGCACATAATTTAGTGAAGGCCTCTCGCGCCGCCAGCGCCATCTCTAGGGCCCTCACATAAAATGCACCCACTCTGCCAATTCAATTTATTTCATTCACCAACTAATAATGTTGACTCGGTAGCGGTGGTGAAAATTTAGTACATTTCATTTTTATTGCCTCACTGACTGGTATGGAAACATGTTTATATGTACACACATAAAGGAACGTTCACGATCACTAAGAAATTTACCTATATTTTTGTTATGTATTTTTTAAGGTAAATCCACTCATTTGTCCCGTGTGTGTAAACTAACCACCACCCCCGCCCCTCTTCCGACACAGCCAAATGCGATGGTACAGCCTCTCTCGCACCGGCACAGATATGCTTAATTAGTCAATGTTTAATTATGCTCCTAATTTTTTTTTCTTTATAGTCGATCGATGAAACTCTCAGTATTCCATTATAACAAGCAGTTGTCGTTAGTTGAGATTTGGAGAGTGCAGTGCGACGGAAGTTTCATAAAGTTGGCAAACTTATGCGGGCACGATTGTTCAATTATTTAATGGCTTCCAACTTTGTTCTGACTCCTATTAACTTTATTTCGTTTAATAATCGTACCTATTAGATTTACACTAGTACTTTGAAATATGAATTTTGATTGTAAATGAGGGAGAAATGTTGGAGTACCCTCTACCATGTCATCATAGACTAGAGGTTACTGACAACTTCGTCAGAGTAAAAAAAAGAAGATCAACCGAAGTTACTTCCGCTACTCTAAGCCACCTTCAGTTTTCCGGTCCCTTATGTGTCTTTACTGCAGAGATTACCTAATAAACATGGACTTGTGGACAGATAGATAAAATAATGTTTAATGCCAAATACATCATGATTCATCAGCCAATAGATGAACAGCTCCGGAAGGCCAGCTCTTCTTTACATCTCCACAAGGCGTCATATGTGAGTTCACTTCCTTCTTACGCGTGTTTATTAGGCAATAGTATACTGTAAATTCTGGTAACTCCACAATTAATTAGCAAAGTGTCCATTATAGATGGAGTAATGAATTGTGAGAGCTAATGCGATGTCTGATGATGCTTATAATGCGTCGGTCAGGAGGCGTGACTCCTGCCCCAGCGAGAGGGCGCCGCAGGACGCGACTAATGAAGCTTGACCGGCCCTTAACGTTTTATCACCATTTCCACTAAGCTTTTGCAACTGCGTCGTAACTCGCGACTATAGAAGTCATGCGCAACCAGTGGATAGAGAGTCTAAAAATTGATTGCTTAACTCGATGTTATTAAAAGTAGTTATTAATTTTAAATATCGTTTTATTATAAATTGTCGTTCAAATGAGAAAAATTATTTTATAGTTTAAGCGCCGATAGCCTAATAGTTAAGGGTACGGACTACCGATGTAGTGGTCTTGTTTTTGAATCCCGCCATTCGACTATTGTCGTGAACCATATCCTGACACAAGCCTTTTCAAGTTTACCGGGAATGGTCACAAGAAATATTAGCAAATTACAAAAATCTAATGTTTTATTAAAAAATATATTATTGTATTATAACAAGAGTTGAGTTGTGAATACAAACCGTAATTACGTTTTGATTTGTTCCCATGTTAATAATCAAATAAGATATAAGGCTGAGGGCTAAGAACTCAATTATCTTTCGGCTTTATTAATATTATTGTTTCGGTCGCGGCTCCGAGCGCCCACGCTCCGCCATCTTATCTCTCCGGCGATTCATAACATTATTTTACTTATGCCTACTATGATAGCCTCGCCGCCAATGTACATAAATCATCCAATCTGCGTTACTTATTTAGGACAGGGGTCCGCTTAGTTTTAATTTCTAAAAGGTTTCTTCAAACCTGTTTGAGAGCTCGTCAAAAGATACACTAATTAAATTATGAATATTTAACTTCGATTTTATATTGTATAATTCGCACTTAAAACTAAGTAAATATTAGATACTAGCTGTTTCCTTCTGACTTCGTTCTTGTAATTTAGAAATTTAAAACAAATAGTCACCCCTCTATAGACCTTAGAAAGGTCCGATGTGATGGTATGGTATGATATATGAAGGTTTGTCTCAATTTTCTAATCATTCTGAGTAAAGAATAACGTTTTTCAATACAAACTCTTACCCCATTTTTTATTTTCAAGGTTTAATTTTACAAAGATAGATTTAAAGTTAAACTTTACAAAGGGGTACAGGAGAGTTTTTATAAAAGATACCAGATGGAGCGAGTACGAGAAATGCGCATTTATTATGATGCAGTCCAATACGCGACTGCTCGGACTTCTGTTGACAAATTAAAAGCATCGCGTCGTCTTTTGTTTTCCAAGCTCTATTATTTATCACATTTATAAATCATTATCACGCAATACATTTCCCCGTGAACAGTTTATCACAACTAGTATTTCGTCATCGCGGACGGGGTCTATGATTTGTGCGCTCACCCCAACATTTTTCATCTCGCTCGCCGCTACTAAATCATTCCGACAACTCTCCGTAATCAACTATTGGTCTTTACACCCCGACGCTCTCGATCAAATATAAAACTTAATGCTATCACATTATGGTATAATATGCTATAACATTGTCAATTTCCAATGGTACTAAAACCAAAAATCTAGAGGAGATTTATTATTTGTTTACCGACATGAAATAAAAAAAAATTAAAAAAAATCACATGATTCATGTCGACCTTGTTTGTCCTTTTACCTTGTTGTAATGATCGGCTATTTGTAATCTGAGTTCACACAAACAAACCATACTAATCACTGAGGATGAATATTTGTTACCTCGTATCTCCAAAACGGCATTATTGATCTCCATTAACATTGCCATGGATGTAAATCATAGTCTAGGAGACAGAGACATTTTTTTCTAACCTTTAAAACCTACTCAAGCAATTTAAACTGTACTTTAAAAGTAATTCTATAGTCACAATGTAAGGTAAATCTATAACAGAAGAAGTGAGAGCTTGAACACGGGTCGATATGATTCCCTTATATTTTCCCAATAAACGGTTGCTCGTCGAAGCGGCACCGTCGCCCCGCTGGCTGGCTCGTGTGCGCGCCTGCCACGGTTCGCACTTCGTTACCCTCACGACGCCGGGGCCCTTTGTCTTGGCATTTTCGGAAAAGACTGATCATAAATACATGGTTCACATCCCTACTCATATCAGTCTAGTTATAGAGCATTGCTGTGACGTCACATTTTGCGGTTATGAGACAAATGTATGAGGAACCCGGCGCATTGCTTTCGCATGATCATGTCTAAGGGCAACCAATTTTAATAGTTCCGTATAGAAAGTCGTTGGATGTGGAAGGTGGAAGACCGCAAACTGTGGAAGGTATTAGAGAAGGCCTTTGTCCAGCAGTAGGCAGGCCAGGGCTGATGATGATGACACGCTTATTTTCTTAATTTAGTGTTCATTAAAGTTATAGTACGTTACCTTCTGCAAGGAACAATGTCGGATGTACTATTGATGTTCTAAATGTCGATCTAAATACGTCTGCAAATTACGTGTAAAGAATACGCGGCAGATTTCCCTAAAGCCCCTAAACGTATCACGCGCCACATCACTACGTCCGTATTGTGCGTGAATGGAAACGATAGAGATAAGATACTGTGTCGATACCAGTGATTTCTGTCGAAAGTTATATTTTCTAAAAGCACTAGTTATTTTTGTATCTCGTCACCTTTGTCACACTTCGTTTGTATTATCGTAGTTTAAAAGTTTTTATTTTATGACGTCAAATGTCTATTCAATTATTTTGTATTTTCTGTATAAACTTTTAGAAGATTTTGTTAAATAAAAAAAACTTGATTTTTATTAAAATTATACCAGATTACTGTTAATTTACTATTTGTTTTACCACTCTAACTAAGGTCGCGGCTTGTGCCACGCAAGTCGAATGGGCGGTATTCGAACCCTGGACTACGTGATTGGAAATCCGTATGTTTTATCATTAGACTATTGACGACTTTAGGTTGTTGACATTGATGATAACAACACTTAGATGAAAAAAGAAACATATCAGAAGATGCACACTTACTTCTGTTCACATGTTACGTCAATGAACGTTTTGTTGTGAGCCTGCTTACACGATATTGTCATTCATGCCCTTGTATCATATAGTTGGTGTAGTGCAGACGAACGATAAACATGACGTCATGTGTGCTCGCTTACCCGTCACTAACAGGAGCGTCGACAGATCGAACGTCCGCAAGCACCGTCCAAATAATGGCTTGTTTAACCCAACTTAACACAAATAATAACAAAGCATTTCAAATCTTATACTAGTAGGTTTAGAGTTCACTTTACATAAACATCAATAGTAGGTTAAGTAGTTCTCAACTAAAGAGAAGCATTGTCAATTTGTTTTGGAATGTTGTCCAAAAGGTTAACAATATATGCAATTAAAATTGGTGCTGTACTATATATTTTTACATTTTCAGTCTGAAACAATATCCTGAAAAACGTAATATGAACTGTAACTGAAAATACGGGTACAGCCAGATTTCGTCCTGATGTACAATAATAGATACGAATCATCCAATAGAGATAATTTTGTTAAACTTTTATTATTGAATTTTTCGATTAAAACTAAGAAAATTAATAATTCGGGTTTATGTATGATAACAATAGAAAGTTTGATGTAAAAGCTCACCTAACTGTTATTATACCTATAGCCACGGAAAAACCAGAAAGTAATATATAGCGAAATAGATAAGGAAACACTTCAACGCAGTCCGTGTTAACATATCCGTACACTTGGGGCCAACAAAAACGGGGACCTGCGCGGGACGTTTATTGTTTCCAGTGACGTCGGAGAAATATTTGCCGTATGATTTATGAATTATACGCCTAACGCTGACTGCGGCTACGTAGAGTTATGGCGGAAGATAGTTTTTGTCATGAGATAATCTAATTTCTTGTATAATCTCGACATGTTTACTTCTATAATCTCTGTCCACCGTCTAAAAATACGGGCGTGTTATTTTTAAACATCTACCGCAACTGTGATGTATTGTTTTGTTCCATGTGCCAAGCTCTACATATGGAAAGTTGTCCATAAAAAAATTTGATACTTTTACGATATATTAAGTAAGTTGAAAAAAGTTTTGTATCAAACAGCTTTGCCACTTCGGCCATTTATCGTCGCTAATTTCCGAACCTTACGCGGTCCCACCATAAACATTCATAAATCACGCAAATATTTCTCCGACGTCAACGAAAACAATAAACGTCTTGTACCCGAGCGGGACACTTTTTGTTGGCGTCAAGTGTACAAAAATGAATACGTAGGAGATCTCTAGATTTTGTTAAAATGCAATGTTCATTTTTTTAGACACATTTTCTGTGTAATAGCACTTTGATAAAGACTCTACGGGCTATATCTATGTTATCTATTAATATTTTTCTAACTGTAAATGATCTTACACGCATACTTACAATACTTTGCTTTATTATTAATGTAAAATTAAACAGTAACAATTTAAAAACAATGTCTGTTGTAACGAGTCCGTGTAGCATTTAATTTTCGAAGCTTAAGCTGCCCCTGACAGCTTTCATGCGCCGTGAAAGAAATATAATTTACGATACTATTAAATCTGCCGACGTTATTTCTTAGCAACACGTAAGTTGTGAACAAAGGGCTCGGACTCTCGGACGGCTCTTGATTAAAAACACAGCACACGAGGACCCGGACAAAATCAGTTTGTTCCCTGATTTGATTTCCGCCTCAGAGACATTCAGTAGGCGGAAACTGTCGAAACCTTAACAAATACAATAAAAATACACGTTCCACGAAATGTTCAACATAGTAGAAGGTGGGATAAATGTATTTATTTATTATTTGACTATCGACGTTTAGATTCGATGTTTGTAATTCACTCTCATTTTAAAGGTTTCCAAGATTTTGTATTAAAACGAGTAAACGCCAAATGAAAAATTGTTACAAGTGTTTTATTTGTTTATTTATTAACACAAGCCAACAGCATACATATAAAAAAACTAGTAAAGTAAAAGTAACATATAAATATATATATACACATAATTACACGCTTGTACAAATAATTTGACGCATTCGATTTACGATGTGGGTCATAGCATGATACCAGTAAAAACCTCGAAAATTTAAAGTTGCATTATAAAATACTGTCACTAAATCTGTAAAGTATGAAATGGGGAGCAGGAAATAAACTAGTGATTTTATTTTAAAATATTACGAACTATACGGGAAATTGTTTGTCAAGTTGCCCGTTGATGTCGACACGAACAAAAACACAATACATTTTTTAGTTAGTTCCAGAAATTCATTTTACTGTTAACATACCCGTTAGCGAGTGACGTGGAGACTTTTGTTATAAAAACAATTTTGAGATTTTAATGGACTTTAATGAGTTCATTTCTGTTTTAATGGATATTTTTCATATAATTTTATATGTCATGTTTTTTGAATGTTTCGTTTGTTTTTTCCGAAGTGTACATAAAGTATGCGGGCGTTAAAGGAAATTAATAATTTACAAAAGCCATTACACGTACGTTATTCCATGGTCCGTACACAAGCGGCCAAGAACAATGGATTGGGCGGCGCGGGCTTGATAAATGGCCTATCTCTTTCGCTAATTAAAAACATCACCCCTGTTGACCCTAGGGCCGCCCGCAGTTTGTTTCTCGAAAACATCCCCAACCCTAGGTACGGGTCTAAAGGGTTTCATCTAATTTATGATAACGGAAACTAGTTATAAACACTTTACATTGTTAAATGCAACAATTATGTTGCCAAGATTTATATTCAATTAATTGTCTTATAATGCTCCAAAAGCTTTCCATACCATTAATATACTCATTTACGAAAACATGGATAAAATAGAGATATTTTTTTATAAATGACAATAAGCACCATCAATTCAAAGCTTAGCTTTTGATTTAACGCGTTTCAACAACACTATTTTTTGGTTGGGAGACGAAATTTTGCCAAGACGTCATCTAGGAGAAGTGAGAGTTATGTTGTGTTTGGCCCACTAAAACCCTTTCGGTGACCAACCCCTAGTACAATGGAGAGGGTTCATCAAGTCAATCTTTCTTATGGAGAAATAATTTTTTGATTGTTAATATAATTTTAAACCAAATGTCACAAAAAAATCTTATAAAAGGAGTAAAAGTCGTTTACAATATTTCAGTATTGTGAAACCATTGTTTGTAAATCAGAGCGCGAGTGCCGGCGGCGCGGCTGCGCTCGGTTCGCAGAGGTCGCGGCGGAATGTTGGAGAGTTCGTGCAAGTCAATTGTAGTTTTCCAATTGTGAAATCTTGTTTTTGGATATCTTTTGTGTCCGACTGTCGTGTCGAACCGTCGAATAACATTCTCGATATTCGCTTTTCGAGACAACTTTCCTACCGTACAACTATTGTTCAAACTTTATGCAAATTTCTTTATAAATCGCTTTGTGCAAAGTTCTTTCGCTCGCTTAAGCAAGATTTTTTCTTTAACTGCAATAAGTGTTTTACAAAATTTATATTTTCATTACAGATTCGAATTTCTAATCAAAATACATAGATTATTTTTATCAACTGAATTGAGGTCATATTGACAATTTTATCACTGTTGAACTAATTTTAATTGAAATGACCATCGTAGTTACGCTTACTTTAAAAATAGAGATATAAAAAAGATCTACATTGCTTCAAAATGTTTGACTGAACATCTCAAGAGCGAAGACCACCTACACTATGTACACAGCTTGTAAGAAAGTACTAGAGCAATGATGGAACAATGTAAATCGTTCAATATTCATAGATCTCAGCTCGTCCCTCGATCCGCCGAGACAGATTGTACCGGCGCTAAATCGATGAATAATTAACTCTTAACCTGGATTGTACAGAGACCTAGTCCGTCTAATGGAGTCTTGTTTAATAGTAATAAGAAGTTTAACTGATGAAGTTTCACTCCTCGTTAAGGACATTTGTGAACACGTCAACATCGGCCTTGGATAGGCCAAAGTAAAATATTCGTTGGAAGGTTTGATTGCATGATAGGTAATAATAAAGAATAAGAAAACGATTTGAATCGAATTAAATAAACGGAAACACTCTAAAAACGATTATATATTAGCAAGGAATGAAAATAAATAATTTTTAAATGCGCAAATCATATAAAATTACAGTAATAATGCATTAAAAAAATCTATTAATCTCTATCACTGGAACGTGAAAAATCCTACAGTAAAAGCAAAAATCACTCAACCATAACCTCAATAACGTAACTCAGTTAAAAACTTGGGTAAGTAAAGCATAACGCAGCTGAAATTTGGTTAGTCCGGCGAGCGGCCATCGGCCGGCGCTGTCGATTCGCGTTTTATGGGTCAACAGCGATGAGGGTTACTAATTTAATAAACAATAGTCCATCGGCTAAAATACACGCCTTTTGACATCGGGTCCATAGCAGTAAGTGAGTATGTGATAAATTCTATTAGTGGAACCCAACGGATCCCAATCGACGGTCACACGTTTGTAAACACTGACCCTGCCAGTTGTTACTTTGATCCTCTACACATAAACACGTACTGATTCCGAGGACACGGTAAATCTCACTTCGTAAATGAAATTAACATGTTTGCCTATCGTAAAATAAATTGTAGATTAGTGTATAGGCTGTATACATCCGATTACAAATTTAAAATTTGATTACCATAACAATCATCACAAATATTTCAAAGCAGCTAAATCATTAAAATAAATTCACATTACACACTTTATTGTCTGTGTAAGGAGGCTATAATGTGAATTCCAGAAGCCAGTCGCCTCGCGACTAGACTATAAAGCCATTGCTTGTAATAAACTTGAAGTAAAAGATAGTAACAAAGAATATTTGGAAGGCTTCCAAGAATTGCGAGAAGTTAATAAAGCTAAAAAGCTACTTAAATACGTTGATGAATTGCTGCGAGTCCAAAAGGTTTACCCGCCACATTACGTGGACGTAAAGAATTAAACGTTGTTTTAAAATGTACGGTAACGTCGTGTTAAGTTTTTTAAACATTTCTTCTTTTCTTTAAATTCTTTAATGAGATACTCAGGAAGTTAATGTCATCAGCTTTTAGCGATGTTAAAAGTTGTATTTATAACATCTTTATTTATTTATTTATTTATTTATTAAAAATTAGTAAAGAGTAACTGACTTCTTGACTGCTTACCTTCAGAAAGTATTTATGGCTAATAATGTATTCTAGTTGTAGACTTGCAAGGACGAACGTATTGCGCAAATCAAATTCCTCCTCATTAACCTTGGACTACAATTTTAGAGGTTGTATAACCAGACCTTGTATATTCGCAACCTGCGGTGATCCATGGCAAACACTGCCCCCGGGGCGAACCAGGCAATGGAGACAGGGGGAGTCGGGAAGGGGGTATGATTGGTGGAGGGGAGGACAGTGTCGGATTACCGCACGGCCATCGTTGAAATTTAATAACGTGCGCCGCGGGCATTTTAGTTCATCTATTTGCTTATCAGATCCGAGAAAAAATGTGCTCGTGATTATTCTTTATAAGAAAATCTTCAGCTTTTATCTTTTCTAGTAATACTTCGCATATATCATATAAATACAACTAAGAAATAAATATATTCTTTTCAATTAATGAATTAACAATTCAACAATATTGTTGTTGGAAAAAACAATCTTGAAAGTTGACTTCCATAGGAGGAGATGTTTCCTAGTTCGTTCTAAAGCAACCACCTTTGAATTCAAATCACGAAGTATGTATTTAAATTGTAATTTCCTTTCCTCGGTCTCTTTAATTTCCAACATTTCACAAAAGTCGCCTTCCTTCCAACATTCCGTTTAAAAAAGTAATACATTGATGTATTAACGAAGATGTTTCATTACATTTAACACTAAATACTCGATTTTCGAAACGATACCTCCTCCTTCTGATAAAAAAAATACTACCTTTTATGATTCCTTATTACATTTGATTACGGGCTTTGACCTTTCTTTTGTTACCGTACCTTTGAGTGTAAAACAATAACGAGCAATACTTTGAGTGAGCTGCCTAATACGTTTCATGTTTTGTTTGTTATTCTCATTGTTTTTGCGTTTTTTTTTTCTTATAAAATGTTCAGTTTTATTCATCTAATATTTCTCGTATCATTTCAACGTATGTCTAGACTTTTGGTAAGTTATGGTTGACAATAGTGGATCGGCGACATTTGACACCTCGATCACACAATCGGAAATTCGTACCCCTAAGCATTACCGATATATCTTTGTTTCTCGGAGATGTGGAGATAATATTTTATGTAAAATGTTAATCATGTTTACTAACGCCTAAATGGAAAGCTGTGGTTACTGCGCCCCCACCTAAGTCGTGGGCGTGTGTATAAGCTTATTTATAAAACAAACGACTCACGGCGAGCGGTAAAACGCTGGTCATGTTTTATGGCCGTGTAATATTTATTTGTTTGCGAAACTTGCGGCGAGTAGGCGATTAATTCTTTCCAGGGAGAACGAAAATACGCGAACACCCTACGTGCAGTTTTTAATGGTTACTTTAAATTATTGCCAGGGCTGCTTAAACGCTACATAAATGTCTTTATGAATAAAAATAATATTTAAGGGAAATACATTTAGTTGCAAAATCCTTGTGCAGTTTTTAAATACTAGTGACAGATTAACAAATGTTTTTGACACTAGGCTACAATACATTCATAAGTTAAAATGAATAGTTGTGTTATACATTCTATAAATGTTAATAGTATTGCAAATTAAATTTGTGTTTTATTTGTTGCAGACCGGCAAACACTTCCACCGCACATCGCTCCTCATCAAAGCTTTCAATCACAAGTTCAGACTGGACCTAGAGCTTAATACGTAAGTACTTTTATATTACTAACTTGTACTGTAATATAACCTACTAAGCTCTCGTGATGGCCGCCTTGTACCAAACAGGGGACTTGGTTTAGAGAAAGTGCTACGTATAAAATTTAGCTAATTTTATTTAGAAGCTGTGGGAAGCATAAAACAGTTAACAGTATCCAATTTGCGTTATTTCCCCAAAGTTTGAACATCGTCAGAACAAAGTACTAAAGAATTACTCCCTACTTACCTATAAACATAAATCTAGGTATTTTCGAACTCCCGAACAAAGAAAAAATTGATTCGTATAGATTGTTCCAAAATTCTTTGCCTAATCATTTTATTTCTATTTCTGATAGTAACATATTTCTACGTAAATAAGTGAAGTTACAAAGAACACGATATATGCCTATCGTAGTGCACCGCAGTATCCATTAAGATACAACAAAAATCATAATAAATCAAACGCGAATAAAGCACTTAACAAAACCTCACCCCCCTGATCTTGTTAGTGAATCGTTTTATCTTTAAAATGTACGAAAACCGAATGAGCTCCCTTTCTACCACATGGCCTTCGGTATAAGAATGTCCTACTCTAACCTAACACTTTCGAAACTTCGTGAGAGCTGACCTCTTTCGTTTGGGCGAAGAACTTGTTCTTAAGTTTGTGAAGTAAATTGTTTGTTTTCGTTTCGAGGGCTGACTGGAGAATTATTTTCCCTAGTTTCTCTAAGTTATTTTCGTTTTTACAGTTATCATAAATTCTTTTAGAAATCTCATATTCTTTCAATTGTAAGTAATTTAAGAAGATTTAGTTCTTCAGCCGGAGTAAATTAAAATGTACCTGTGACCTACAGAATCAATGAACCAAAACTAAATCTCTTAGGTTGAGTCGATTTCTTCTGTTTGTATACTTTTTAAATGAATGCCAGTGTTTCTTGTAGACTTGTCAAGTCACGTCGTAAATTAAAGTGACGCTACAGTTGCCACGTCTGACCTGTATTCTTTGTCCCAGGTGTATTTCTGCTATAAAATAACTCACGTATCATCTAACTCACCGGCTCCCCCGGGCGAGGGACGCTGCGTCTTACTTAGACGGTTCGACTCCGAAATTTATGGTTTCTTAATGTCTTTATTCATTTTTATTATCAAAGTGCAAGTAACCAACACTGTTGTTGTTGTCACTACTCACATATTTGATTTACAAATTAATGGATGTTCATTCCGGTTTGTGATGTCTTTTGTAAACGATCATGTCTATACAAAACGTATACGTCAAAAGCTGTTAGTACTTCTGTAGTTTTCCTGGTGTAGTTGTCCAAGGACGTCGATGATCGTCGCTCCTTCCTCTCGTTTTTCCTATCCTCTTATTTCACAAAAAATGTTACTTCTATTCAGATAAGGTTAAGCGCCTATTGCGAGAACAATGAACTAATTCAGTAATGGAACAAAATGAAGTCTAACAAATAGCCCGGTTTATAGAACTGAAAATTGATTGCTTTTCAAAGCAACCCTGTGCCGCTCTAACCTAATTCGTTATTTTTTCGTTTGTATATCTAATGACTGTACTCTAATGAGGTACTATGTGTTTAGACTGCTTTGACACTTGGATGAAATCTTATTGTCATCTTTGTCGTTCTCTTTGAAATGACAAGAGACAACTATACGTGGATGTAAACGTCATGATAAGAGAATTCCAGAGTGCCCGAACTGATGTTTGTTCATAAACTAGCTGTCACCCGCGACTGCGTCCGTGCAGAATAAAAAAAATACATTGTACTTAGCTTATGAGTTTTCCAGACAGTAATCAATATATGTGCCTAAATTCTACATACATCCATGTATATTGTCTCATTTATAATGTTAAGTTGAATTTATTTATTAGCGTGCTTGTTATTAACGTATAAAATGTACATTGTCCTATTTTTAATATTAATTTATTATTGTCGATATTGTACCAAGACTATATGATAATGAGTAAAGTATATAACAGTCTATTTGCTTCTATTTAGAGATGTATTCATTTGATGATCACAGATAAATACGGTTACTGTTTATATAAATATTTTCCTTCTAACTCTATCTAATGTAATCAGCAATTTCCGATTCCATCAAGTGCCCTCGTAACCTTTATTTTATCAAAGAAATAAAATTCTGTACACTTCCGTTGATATAAAAGTGGAAGGGTTTGTATATTTTTTATCCAAATGCCATTAAAGGAATGAATTTATTTCAAAAACGTCACGATATGAATTATGCTTCCACTTTTGGATTCAATCCAAACTGTATATTGAGAAAAATATTATGCTTTTAAACGTAAAGTGAAATTTATTTTGTGGTTTACGAAATATCATTTTGATATTTTGTGTAGAGGTCGCTTTTAGAGCTCTATTTCCTACGTTGTCGACTACCAACATTGACAGCCGAGGGCGCGCACGACCAGTCGCTGCAATTCAAAACTTTCGTACAAATTTTGGTTCAGAGATATTCATTTTTTACATTGGATAGACAACATTTTGGTCAATCTATGACACTAACGTCCTTAACCTAGAGGGGTGGGCAGAGAACTCATCGCCTAGCAATCGACCGCCGACACTAGTCAAGGGTTGTTTGCAGTGTAAAAAATTCGGTCTTTCTGTCTGCATATCTGCGTGCGTGATGTGTGCGGGTGTAACTTAAGATACTTTTTTTATGGCATAATTTTTACATACGTATAACCGTAAGATAACGCGGAAACTTTGTTCCCATTTGAAAGAAAATTGAAATAACGTAAGTAAACTTCAATTCTCTTTACGACACAATAGAACCATCTGTGAACGCCTACTCTGTCCTAGACACCACTCGGCAGC
>JAODUI010000027.1:547162-557646 GCA_027563995.1 Papilio gigon
GCTGAGCTGGCTCCTTTTGCCACACATTTGTTTTATTTTGTTTGTTATTTGTTTTTTTTTATATTTCTCTGTATATTTGTGTGTCAATAAATCTGTTTCTTTCTTTCTTTCAAAATAACGGATGAATGTGAAAGGCGTTAAAATTTATGTAGAGGAATGTAGAAAGCTATATTTAATAAAAAAAAGCCTTTGATTTGGAATTACAATTGAATTTGGATGAATGCGTGACATTTTGCAACATGAAATCCACGTGTTACAATGTCACATATTTTCCCAATTGAATGACATTCCAACAGTGATATTTCAATTGGATATTAAATCCGGGATTATTCAAACACTCACACATCTGTATTTATGTTAGATATACGTATATATATCCGCCCTGGAACAAACATCATTTCCCTGAAATTATTTACATGGACGAACCGCCCGAGCTCATTTTATTGAGGGCTATTGTTTTCAAACGGCCCGTCCCCCGCGGTCCCCCGCAGGCCCCCCGCACGCCCTCTCATGTCACGCTGTTGACACAAACAAAATGGCGGTGGGCGGGAAATTCACGTTCGGCTTCGCAATATGGCGGTTGGAGGGAATCCTCACATTTCGAAATCAATCAGCGAAATGAAACGAAGTAAAATATATTTAAAAAAATTATAGACAGGGTAGACATTTCTATAGGTTTATTATTAAGAATGATAATTGTTATATATGTTAATTATTAATCAGATAGGATTAAAAACGAGACATTTATGAAACAAGTGACAACACTGTGATCACAAAAATGTATCTGTTGAAGTAGTAACCTACGAGAGTACAAGGGTCTTGTTCAATACTTGACCCGAAATTAATGTTGTTTTTATGTTCAACAACACAACACTCATGATGCTACACATTAAACAATATAATATCAACTCAGTCAGCGAGCTTTTAAAAGGTTATGACAAAATTGGGACTTAAATACACTAGAACGTAATGAAGAAAAAGGTTTTTTAAATTGAATGTAACAGACAAAAAACGCCCTTATCGAGCATATTCCGTCAACCTTCTAAACGACATCAACATGTTTTTAACACCATTTTAGAACTTTGCCGTACCATTGGCAATAAGCTTATTTTTTTTTAAATTTCCGTTAGAAATTATTTGAATAACATTTTTTTTGTAGATACAAGCTCTAAAAATAATATTGTTATTTAACTATACGTTTTCATTATAACATCGCAAACAACACAAATATGTTAATGAAGGTTCACTATCAAATTCAACTGAACGCTCTATTAACTTAAAATGTATCGTTACAGTTCGACCGCAAATTGTAATCGAATTTCGATTAAATAACCCTCCGCGTAAATTGTCAAATACAAACACATACATACAATATCTTGTACAACTTATCAGTTGTACATTGTTTTAAATACAAACGAATTAATTTCCACACAGAAATTTAATAATCGTTGTATTAAAACAACCTCAATTTACAGTTTAAGTTTTCAATTGTTTACTGTCGCACTCAGAGTACGTAATGGCTGCTGCATTTCATAAATGTATACCTAGTATGTAAACTTAGGGAATCCCTTAGTGACCAATGAACGAAGCAGTTAGTGTAGTTCAAAGTTTTGTGTGACATTAATGCTGTTTCCTTCTGATTTTTCCAATTTCTCAATACATTGAAGTAATCAAGATTTTATCTACATCTGTTACTATTCTGTAACACATTCTTTAGGTAACATTTTTAACAAAAAATCAAGTAAATTGACAGTTAAGTCAATTCAAATAATAAATACAATACAATATATATAAGCGATACTTTAAACTCTGGTACATTTGTAAAATCATTGTAAATTAGGCGCGGCGTAACCGCTACGTGTAGCCGTCGGATTCAAAAATGTAATTGAATAATACGATTTTTATTGCATCCGACCACTAACTGCCCCTTAAATGTAAATGCGTCCATTAATTTAATTTTCCACTTTTGCGCGATAAAAGCGATAAAATCGGACGTTCCAATCGGGCCACACGAGATACCATCACTTTTATCGTCCGATATTTGCATAATTGCCGCAATTGTTTCTTTATTAGCCATTTTAGTTCATTCTCATCGTTTATAGATAGCGGGGATTTACGACGTCGCGACGTCGCTTAGGAAATATGACCAAATACAGCCAAAAAAAAAAAGTGTAATTATTTCGTGTCTTAATAACCAACTTCACAAACCTTTATAATACCGAAATATTTTTTTTAAGTTAATTTAGTTTATAATGAAATCTAGAATAACATAAAATGTTGCACTTTTAAGTTAAGTTAGTGTAACAGTTTAAATGCTAACTGCTATATCACGGTAGCAATTATATTTGAAATCCGATAACAAATACGAGCGAAGCATTTCGAACGCGTAATGGCTTATTAAAACTTCTTTCCTTGTTTACAATTGACCTACAAAACGCAACGAGCATTGCGGACCGCATATTATACTCGCCCGTCCTTTTCGCGCTCGCGCCGCGACCTATTTCCCATCCCTTGTTATATTGCCACTCGGCTGAGGAGGCCTGAAGTTGACCCTTAACTTTTAATTGCTATTACAATGAGCCAGTAGCAATATCTGCTTTACAATACACATGTGCACTTTGAATATTCATCTTTTATTTAATTATCATACGTTTATGTTTATCTGGTAAACTAGATTCATTTCAATAAACCAATTATAGAGCGGATATTCAAATTATGCCCCTAGTAACATCTTTATCTTAAAGGTCAGTAACAAAATGCCCAAGGTAGCGTGTCAATCTAGAATTGTTAACTTGGTCACCATTACTAACAAGCCCTTCTCCCACTCTCTATCAGCTCATATCTGATCTCACCCCCTTCTTACGCAATTGTTACCTCGTGGTAACCATTCATATATTACGTCCTGGCCCTCTATCGTCCATTGAAATGTTTGTAAAAAGTGTAAATAAAACACAGTTGTCAACGCGACAACAGTTGTATATTTATAAAAAAAAATAAACGTTTAGCTTTTTATTAAATCCGCAGCTTCCTAACACAAAACGAAAAAGGTTCTAATAAGAATTCACCTCAAATATTCGTAACGTTAGTAATTCTCTTTTAGGCTCAGCATTCCAATAATTTTATCTTGTGCTTTTGCGAATATATCTCTTAGACCTTTCAACGGTATTGCTTCAGAAAATTCATCCTGTAAGCTCGTCAACTAACATGTTTTTCTGCCTTCAGGTAAATGACCTATTCCTTGTAACACTCATAATAAGAAGTTACGCCCCGCCTTCGTCCCGCGAGATTCAACCTACCATCCGTCATCGTTTATTTTGTCTCTACTTGTAATTCACCTGGATACTTTCTAACGATCATATTGCTGCCAGACGAGCGACACTAGGGCTGTCATCTCTTCCATTTTGAACCTAATTATTTTTATTTTAAATCTTAAAATACCGATTGTACGGGAATGTTCACACATTGAATAGCGTTTATGTCGTCCGCTAAGAGTGGCGCTGCTGTCGCGGTTGATATTAATAAATAAATGAAACTTAAATTAGCATAGGAAATGACATGAAAATACGAGAAGACAGATATAGGACGAAATACATTTAATGACACTTTGACATTGACAGGGAGGGGTTAGTGAGCTGGCATAATTTAGTTTGACTTGAAGCTACTAGGTGCCATGACTAGGATGACTTATAATTGGTCAAGAAATCATGTTTTAACGAGTCAGTGACAGTCGATTGTTTTTATCGCCAGTTTCTGGGTTTGTTTGGCGAGTGACAGCCCTAGCGTGACGTCACTTTATGCTCAAGAAGAATATTTAATTATGTACCTTTATATTTAATGTTAGATCATTGTAACAGAGTACGCTCAGGGGTGTCATCGAATTTGTGTGTATTTATATTATTCTTATTTTAGTTTAATGATATAACGAAAAGAATTGGAAATGCGTAGAAACCGAGTATGTTTCAGTTTTTGATATTTTTTCTATTATATTATGATTATGAACATAACACATAAGTACAAAGATGCAAAAACAAGCTAAAAGGTATCTTTAAAGTTATGAGTAAAATTCAAATATTGGATAATATTTTATTTCAAAACTCCCGAATATACATGTTGTAAAGCGTTGTTACACCCCAATTAATGAATTAATTAAAATTCATATGTTGTTAGATTACGACAAAATTAAAATACAGAAATTCGTAAAATGTTCACAGCGGCGTAACTAAAACAGAAAAAGCTACATTCCGTTAAAAACCACTCGACCCACATACCACTCCACGTGCGCCCAACTTCACGTAGCGAAGCTCTCGCAGACATTAAAAATGCAACAACTTTGAAAAGACAATGCCCTGGAAAACTTTATCCGGGGCCCAACTGGAAACAGCAAATTAGTTGCACTACGTCGACACAATGGACCATCTTCAATGGGAGCGCTTACTTAACGACGATTTTTTTTAATTCGTTTTTGTCATAATTTCTTACATATTGAAATTCTTTTTTTTTCTAATATATTGTGAATGTGTCATTGCGATTTAGTTACTTACTTTCATGTATATTAAATAAATTGTGTTCAAGGAATTTCATTGGTTGTAGGTTATGTGCCATTTATAAAAAAAAAATAAAAATTTTGAAAATCGAACATCAACATGTTACATTCTGTACTGTTTCTATTTAGTATGTTGTTATACAAGTTCTCCAAAAAAAATGCATTTTTATTTATAAGTCACTTTTTACAACAAACAACTTGTAAGCTTTGAAAATCAATGTTTGCATTGTACGTTCTGTTCCCATGTAAATATTTCAACATCAAAGTTGATCGGATTATTCAATTAATCGATAGTTGCGTTTACCAGGTCCAAATTAAATTACGTTTGCCCCACATCTAATTATACATCGGCCGCCATTTTGGATGAACTGTGGAGCGCGAGAATTACGTCACTTTAATTAGATGAGAATCGATTCCGCGGCCCGCGTCCACAAACCGATGAAAACGGAATTGATATCAATTGCAAAAAAAGGAGTTTTAAAATGATTTACTACTCAGAGTTGATCCATAAGGACAGCTTAGGGTAGTTTCTTCATCATAATTGTACACTGAGGCACTGATTAAGTAACTATTAAACGCTCCTGAGTGTTATAATACTCTAAGAAACTCAACTTTTGGACATGCTAGAATTTTATCATTGAAATGTTCTCCATCACTATTGAAATCCAACAAGGGTGAATTTAAAACATTGTATGTAATTAAAATTAAATCAAAAACAAGACAAAGAAGTGATTAATGAATATTCACGAATTAACATGAAACGGCCAAGTTTGCACAAACAACGAGAAAAACAAAAGGGGATAAGACGAGGCCCGTTCATTATTCACGTCTTCCTGCCGCGGGGTTTGATGAGAAAGAAGCACCAACGGACCGATACGGACTCCCGTTGAAAGGGAGGCTAGGCGTGTAGACGTGGATTTTTTTCCATTTCGAAGTACCTCGATGAAAGTTACCTGATTTAATTGAAATTGCACAAGTGACGTAACAGTCAAATGCTTGCTACGGACAGAGTAAGTTTATTGTAAAAGAATATTTCAAGATGAGACATCAGAAATAAAATCAAGTAATAGTCTATTCTTAGTACTACAAATTGGCAATTAATAACTAACCCGTATAACCTTTGTGGTATTTCTAAACCAGTTTGTTCTTTATGGTGCCAGAGTACCTTTTTGTCAGAAGCAACGCAGTTTCAGATCTTCTAGTGTTGCGGATGTCCAGGGGCGACAATGACAACATTGTTCATTCTGAATCTTTGGTCTGATTGGTCAGATTTCAAAGAATTATTTTATGTCACTGCGGTAGAATTACGTTTTACAAGCGGAGACGTCGGGTTGTTTTGACTATTGTTTGACAGCGATTACGCTTAAATGATTTGAAAGAAAGTAGTCGCGATGTCCGCTTCATGACTAGCTTTATATTTGAATGTATTTGACTTGGACAGATACTGATCGACCTTTGTTAAAGTTATGAATATTGGAATGATATTAGATTTGTGGGAACAGTGTTGGATCTGAATTGATGGACGATTTGGAATAAGTCCAAATACGAAGTCGCAAAATTATTACAAAATGACATAATAAACTTGGATACATGACTCAGAGAATTGTCTTGAACTGAACAGAAATCTTATATAAATATAAAATTTATAACGAAGTATTAAACAATCGTGCGAATATTCGGCCGTAACTCGAACATTTGTCGTTGAATAATGAAAAGGTATGAAATAACGACAACAGATTTGTGCGGCGCCGTAAAACGTTCAAAAAAAGAACGCCTTGTCTATTAAGTCCCAAGTTGGGCGCCAAACGCAATTATGTAAAGCCCGCGTGAGAAGGCTACATGCGCTTATCCAATTTGCCGAGGAAATTCACCGCATCCCTTTATAAACCTCGTATCAACCTAAAACCATAAAGTAACATTGTTATTTATTTTAACTAGACCTTTATTTTTTGTCAAAAATACTTCTACATCGACGACTAAATTTTTTTCATTTAATATTTTATCTTTTCTTGATGTTGTATTTCTGATGTTTAAAGCAATTTTTTTTATTCATCAGCAATTTTTCTAAGTAGAAGTCTGTACTCTACTTGATCCTACACCATCTCGACACAGTCTTGGACTTGCACTAGACTGACTTTCTCCATCTTTTTTAGCTGGAGACCCGAACTCAGATAGACTTCATCATCATCATCATCAGCTCACTATGCATCCCCACCGAGTACTGTTAAGGAAATATCGTATATCGTTTGAAAATTAATAAAATGACAGATTGAAGGTTGCTTCTAGGTCAACATAGTAACAAGGAGCCTTGCAACCTTACTTTGAACTATGAGCGGGAATGCTTCTTTGTTTCAATAAAAAAAAAGAATCTCCATAGATGATATATTTCTGTCATATTGTTCCATATAAATGAACATGCCTGTTCCATCTGAGACGAAATTTATAGTTGTCTCATGCATACAGATGTCAGTCGAGGAGCGATACATAATTCAAGAGGCACGTGTTACCTATGTAATAAACATGCGACTATCAGATCCCGTTATAACTTTGCCCCCAGCGAACTCAATCCTTGCACCCGCGTGGCCTTACGCGAGCGTAACAGGAATTACTTTACTTTAATTCACTTTTCCTCTGTAACTTTAGTTAATTTCGGGTTCTGTGAATGCAGCTCATGAACATAATAACATCTGTCAATAAGTTAAGATTTAATATTCCCTATGATTGATGTGCAGAAGATAAGACGATTAAGAAAATGATTGTTTCCTCTAAATCATCTCTCCTGCTGAATTCACTTTTACTTTTCTTTTTTAGAAATTTTATAAAGATAAGAAGGCACGCGCCCTGTCGGGGAATGACACCAGGCGCGTGGACCATTGTTGCAGCAGCTGATCTGCTGCGGAGTCTACTTCACTTAACTTTATACTGGTCAACTTGTTTTTTTTCCCTTTTTTAATTCTGATATTATGGTTTTATATAGCTATGTGTACATTTTCATGTCAATCTGTGCAGCAGAGGTATTCGGTCGTTAAACATTGATACAGTAATCCGTACACCGGGTAAGGGAGGGGTGAAGGGGGCTTAGGGACGTCGACACGCACGCCCCCAGTTGACTTTACGCGTTATCGGGTTTCATATGCGTTACTTTTTTCTGTTGCTCCAAGGCTCTGGGGATACGGGACGCGAAACTGGTGTTTTTTTGTTATTAAATAACACGTGACGTCACTAGTAAAACAATGGTACGGTATGTTGAAGTTGAAAGCGACATCTAACGATTAGATCTTGAAAATGATTTCAATAATGAAATACATACATAGATGTGAATTAATATAAGTCAGTACTTTAGTGTGTAATTTAAAATGGATGTAGGTTACAATAGGCTTTTGAATTCCAATCGTTCATTTTAGTATTAATTATAAATAAGCTAAAGTTATATGTACTGCATTAAACTTCGTATATTTTAATAATGAAATGTTTGATATTTAACACTGATAGGTTGAAATGTTAAATTAAATACATAGATTAGTGCGTTGACCGCGAAATCCCATGAGCTGGCCGATGCGCTGTAATCCATTTGTCAACGACACCCGCCGCTCGTCGCTGACAAATTTAATTCAACTTTAAACTCCATATTCCGGAACAGTAGCGACATTTTTAGATATAACAACAGCGTTGTATTGAAAAAAAAAGACACTTACTAGGACCGGTAAGAGACGCACTCTATATCATATAAAACCTGTATAATTATAAGAAATCACAAAAAAAAGGTGACATGACAGGTTCAGTCCGACAAGGATTTTGAGATTTTTTTTGGCCTGACATATTGGTGCCTTTTTTCCCTCTCTTGGTCATTGTGGGCGCCGCGGGAAAATGAATTTCACTTGACACCGCGACGCCCACAAACATATTGGTGCTGTCGCAACTTGGTATAACTTACTGCCGAGTTATAACGTCAGTCTTTACAGTCCGACAAGGATTTGTGACACATTTGACAAGCAAGAGTGTTTCATAAGAGTTTTTTTTTTATCTTTTCATTTCTTAGTACCATTGGTAAGTTAAAGCAGACGTCTGGGAAAGTTCAGTGACATATCAGAGAAGGTAGATGGGAGAAGGGTTGGTGGAGTGATGTTGAGAGGATGAGCGCGCGCTGATGCGGTAAATCAACGCTGACAGCACCACTTAGAGATGTAAGCCGCAACGTTTATCACTGTTGCCGAGATTCCGTTCACTTTACCTGTGAGGATTTCACTTATTGGTTTATTTGTTACCTTACGTATAAGCAGTTATAGAGAGATTCACAGATTTGAAAGGAAATTGCAATTTAAAAAAAAATATATTGGGAAATCACAGTAAATTATTTATCTATTTTGATACGACTTTAAATTCCAAGAATCGATAAATCTTGTAAAATGATTCAATCGGTGCGATGGTTTTTTCTCATTGGGCCGATTCGTTCTATTGATTCAATCGGCACACTGGGAAAAAAATTCTATTGGTCTATCGGTCCAATACACTGAAGTAATGAAACTAAATTAGAATTAAATTTCAATTTCACATCAATTTTGTTGACACCAAACAAAATACCACATTTGTTTCAATGCAGAAAAGGTAAAAGAAAAATCTGAACTATCCGCAGCTGCAGATGCGCAAACAGACTGTACAAAAAGGCGGCAACACGAAATCCGAACAAAACTAACACACGAATACTCGCCAGTACATTTCTAGTGCTTGACAAACATGATCTGAGTCCTAGACGTCACTGCGGGGGTAACCATCGTTTTAGAAATTTAGAGGATTTTCTTACAACATCACAGCAAAGAGTAAAACACTCTTGAATAGAAATAAAACACACATTTATGTACAAATATCTGAAATCTTATTTATGTCTACAACTTGAAATGTATATTTTATACGAGAATATTATAGCTAATTTATATTTTTGGAAAATCTACATGTCGCTATAAGATAGCTAGATTCTTTTTACCCACTTAGATCATCCTGATAATCTTTGTCCATGTATTTCCTTACTTGCACTATCGCATGGTCACCCCAACGTCGCATTCAACCCGCGAGTTTTAATGAATAATATATTGTTGGGTGCGAGTAACACCGCGCGCCGGGTTACAGGCGTCCCTCAGCACTCGCGCACCCTCGTACTGCCTCCTCGGCCGCGCATTGTCCTCCCCCGCCTGTCCTCTCCCCGCATTGTCTTCATGCACCGTGCACTGCGCAAGGCACCGTGAGCGAAGAGCACCTGCTTGTAATGGCCGCTTAAATAAACTCAAACTGTTTAAATTTAAACGCATATTCTTCTTCGAGTACTTCGGAAGTGGTGTGTGGCTTGTACGCGTTATAATCATTTGGTTTTTTGCTCGTTTCATTTTATTGAGTGTAAAGTGGACATTTAAATGAGTTCAAGTTAATTAAATTCCTGCCATTTTCCCTACTCTTCCGTATATCTCTTACAGCAGTATCTAATTTGAATTCTTCTTTTATACATTTTAACTACGAGTATCTACCATTCTAAAAGTCCATTAATATCAATAACATCTGCAGACATTTGAGAAGGCTATATATCTATTTTATTTTGTTTTCTTATAATTTTAACGAGTGTTTTCATTATCAAAGGAAAATTCAGAGTCGACTCGTGTTCCGTTTGTCAACTTCTTATTTTCTGCATAACACAGAGTTAACTTCAGTTTCTTATTCACGGAGAAAATATTATTAAATGTGAACAAAATGAAATGCGCAAATACGTTGCCTTTCACCGAGTTCTCTTCTTTACTGTTATTAAGCGCAAACATTTTTTAAATTCAATATGTAGGATCTTAGCAATCATGAAATAGATTTGAATATTTATATTTGTAGGAACAAGCCTTACATTAGTGTCAGTTTCAGTCTATTATTACGATTTTAAATTTAGGAGGTATTATAAAAGGACTAT
>JAODUI010000027.1:557746-602408 GCA_027563995.1 Papilio gigon
CGCTCTTATGGTAAAGGAAAACATCGTGATGCATCTTACACATATCAGCGAAGAAATTCAAAGATATGTGTGAAGTCAACCAACACGCAGCGGGCCAGCGTGGTTGATTATGGCCTAGTCACCCTTAATAATAAGGTAGGCTCTAAGCCCCTCGGTGGGGACGTATAGTGAGGTGGTGATGATGATTTAAAACGTTATACTTTTAACTGTAGTTATTAATGAGCAACAATGTCCGATAAAATATAGCAAGTATCGACATTCTCTCATTCTTTTAAACAGATTAAGGTAGACTATGTTGAAGCCAAAAAAAAAGTAAAGAAATTTATTGCATGTAAGAAATCTATTAAAAAGACACAAAGCCAAAATATTGGTTTGACTCGCTTCACTGAATAAGGCCTTATATTATCTTTGGTTTTTTTTATCTCTTACAAAGCGACACAGATTTGGCGCGTTCTCAAATTCACATCTGAAATGACTTTCGTGTGCTTGTTTGGCATGTGTTTTATTTTTTAATCTTGTTCTACCTTAATAATAATGTTATTCATTTATCTATATTTATACGAATTAAATTGTACGTAATATTATTAATAGAATACAAATTTTGATGACAAGAATTTGTTACGCGAAGTACTACACATGTGTGCGTTAAAAATGTTAAATATACCTCGAAATGGTTCTATTTTTGTATGACATTTATTTTATTAAAGGAAGGTAAGATTTGTCACAAAGAAAATGGAACGTGATCGTGCCATTAAATACAATCTTTAAAGAAGCTATTATCCTATTATGTGTTCCAAATAACTTAAAATAAATGTACAGCAAATTGGTAGAACGGCGTACAGACGTACGCGGCGGCACATAACGAGTGTCGTGTTAGTCTCTTTGTTACGAGTCGCTTTATTTCTAATAAACGCATCCGCCGCCTAACAAAGTCTTTACTCGTAAGAATTATATCATTCATCTTTAAAATGGATTCCAAAGGAGGGAAGCAATTTCATTTGTGAGAACCTGCTCCTGCTTATAATCCGTCCGAGGTAATAACATTTCATATTCGTAATAGAATCATTTCGCGTCGCCCGGAAACTTTACAGTCTCATTTTCATTGAAAGCGTTTAGTAGACATAAACTTGTAGAATAATTTTGATGCACGGCCCTTAAGAGGAACGGGCCCAATCTCCGGAGTCCCTTCGCAGCCTAATCAACGCGGACATTTTAGACAGCGATTTATTTTTTAAATAACTCAATTTAAAGCATTTTAATCGACTTACAAAAATAATTTCCATCCAATCCTTAGATTTAATACATTGAATTACTATTTATCTTTATTGAAATGAAAATCTGTAGAAAAAAAATCAACGTCAAACGTACCTACTTTTCTAAACCTATACATAGATAATGATGAAAATATGTAGAATGAGGACGTGGGCACATAATGTTATTGCATTACAAACACCATAGTAATATTGAAGTTACATAAAACGTGTGTAAACAATACGGGAAACTCCTATAAGACTAGTTGATTCATTACACAAGCAGCAGATTCGTATGAAGAACATAAGCGAAGTAGCAGATTGTAATTTGTTACATTATCGAGGCAATGTCGGGGCGGCGATTGTGTAGGCACCTTGAGAGGTGAGGTGAATCGGCGCCGTGCGAATTCGCGCCGGGACAAGATTTATGTCAGGACTTTTGTATTTGTACGAGTAGTTAAGCAGACGCGGGTGGCGGGCAGAGGGCGCGGGGGGCTCATCTACATTTGCTTTTACTCATGCCAGATATCTAACAAAGTACTTAGAGTCCCCCTTTTGTCTATCCTTGCATATCCGCTACAGTTTTCTTCAACGAGAAGAGGAAAAAAACGTGTTGTTTTTAAAATCCCAGCCGTACATACACAGAGGCATGTATAACTTACTTTTTTTTTGCAATTTCTCGCCATAGACACATCAGCTGGCGTGGGTGAGTTTTTGTTGGAACGTAGGAAGTCTCTTTGTCTTCGCTATGAAAGTCAGAACTGTTGTAAGGAATACCCAGCTCTCGGAAGAGTCGTACGTAGGCATTGTTTTGAGAAAAAATTCTAAACCTAGGTTTTTGTGCCACCAACAGTTCTGTTTTAGCTTTACATGACTCAAGCGTTAAGTGATTAATTCTACGGAGCTCGCTACTCATACAAATTAAATGGCGAACAGACTTACACAGTTCATTTTTAAGTGAAGTAAACAGATTGTTTACATTTAAACATTACTATCGTAATATGTTATCTGTGCTTTTACGACGCACGTGCTTTTGTCGAGGTCTTAAAGCTGTCACAGAATTTTAAATTAATATTATCAGTAATAACTTATTCGGGACCATTATTAAACCTAATTTACAAAGTAAACATTTATAAGGTTTTCTATTAATTAGTGTTGTCTCGTAAATTATAAGTAATAAAGAGCTATACGTTTTAATTTCACGCGACTTCAGTGTCAGGACAAAACATAGTCTTCGCATTATTGCCTCAATTAATCATAACTTTGTGTTAGTGAAATTTCTCTGGTGGGTAGACCATTGGTGCATGAGTTCACGAAGGCATGAAATTGGATCGCGAAACCTTAACGTTCGCCGCTCTCAAAACTAGGGCAGAGCTGATTTTGATATTATGACAAAGTAGGGCTTTTTATTTCAATATTAAAATTAATTGCATTTATTATGTTCCATGAATAGCTTTAGAAAATTGTGAAAAAGTACCGTTCTCGATGAACGTACTCGAAAATATGAATAATTAGGGAGCAAATCTAAATTAATTCCGTGAGAAATTCTTTTAGTAAAATTTATGAAGTGCACGCTTCTCATGTTGTGCATTTTATGAACTTAATTCAAAGCAAACAGCGCAATGAATTGCAGTTTATACATTACGGAACACCCGGCCAGGACCTGCCGTAGCAGAATGCGAACATAGAATTATGATAATAGTTCTAAAGTGTTAGAAGCGCACAAATATACTACGCGATGTCACAACCGGCGCGTGCTACGTCCGTAACGCTGTAGAGCTGCTACGATTTTTGCTACACACATACAATTAATTTTTACTTTTTCACATTTAACTGTACGTACTTATTCAAAGTTAAATCATTTAAAAATTTTAAAAATAGCTTTTGATTTTAATTTGGTTCGCAACAAAAGTACGACACAATTAATTGGGATTAGTGTGTGAGGTCGTGCGTTACGTTGCCGGTATATTTTTTACGTTACGAAAATCCGGCGGCGAGCGAGGTCCGGCGCGAGCGCCGCCGGATTATTGAATTAAAGTTGATAAGTGTATTAGCCAGTGTTGTTGCTCCATTCTCTTGATTAATGGCCGACCGTTGCTTTTTCTCTCTCATTTATATGATAATGAGTCAGCAGCCGCGAACGAACACAATTATTAAGCGCACTTGAATATCGCACGGAATATTTTTTAATACCGATTCAGAACCGGCCAGCTAAGTCCCCGTGATCAATAAGACAGAAAACAATGATTTCGTATAAAATTAGCTTATTTCAAAACAGTATTATAGTAATTAAACATTTGTTGTTACAATGGAGAAATCCTTGTCGCCTATAGTGTTGATTTACCTTATCAGTTTATTTCGCCGGCGATAGATGGAATTAATTTACTTTTCATCCAATTATATCTGATTCACGTTTAGATTCAAAATAAAATAAATGTTAAAAGTACGTACGAGTCGTAAGTTTTGGAAGCACATTCAACATAGAAGGTTGAACAAAGTGGCTGGTACTTAAGTTGGTCGCGGCTCGCTACGCCGCGCTGTCTGCTACTTAATTCCCCTTTGTTTAATACAATCTACGGCGAACACCGCCAGGGTTACGTTATTATGACATTTGGATTTGCAATGTGTAATATAGTGCGCGCGGGGAATGGAATACAGAAATATGCGGTGATACACTTGTGGTCTTCTTAACTACGTGCAAAGATATGAATTACGCTTGGAACATTACAATTAAATAAACATTACAAAACAAATGAAACAAATGACTCGCATGAAATTATTATACTTCAACTCTTCTTAAATTAAGAAAAATAAAAACAGTATTCATTAATATGCCATTTTTTACCTTATATTATTTAAACCAAATTGATAAGTGTCAATAGCGAAAGTTTAGCAATTAAATATTGTGAAATAAATTAAACTAAACAAGCTTAATGTAAAATTCATGTCCGTAAAACTGTCAATTTGCAATATTCTCACCGAGGAATTGAGATATCAATAGGCGATGGCCGCGGGCGGCGGCCGGCGACCGGCGGCCGGCGGCAACTACAATGGCCCGCGGTACACACGCGGGCGACGGAGGATTAGCTAACTAAAAGGCTCTGATCAATTTCACCTGTCCATCATTCATTTCGTTCCCAATTTGTGAACCGTTTGGCATCGCTCTGAAGAACTTTCACCACAGCGTTTGAAAGTTAATTGGTAAAAGCTTTATTAAATTTTCTTTACAAATTCTAACACAAGCTCTTCGTCTTGTAACAAAATATAATCTTATAATTTTCGAGGGATATAATAGGCGACCGTGGCGCACTGTCAAATATTATCAAACTTTTCATAAGTAAGTAATGAGGAAAAGCTCGAGTAACTCCAAAAAGTCGGTTCAGCACAATGGAAAACTTTATTTGGAGGACCGAAAAAACCGTAACAAAAATATGACGTCTGAAAAATTACACGCATTCACAAATCATGCGGGCCGCCTTTTGTTAAAAGTTTCGAAGCCTACAAAGGAGTTTAACTCGTTCTTAAAACATAGAATTTCTGCTTTTACCCGTTTACTTGGAGTGTTTGTTTTTTGTCTACAATTTCGATTTACTGTATGTACACAAAATTCAAATGTATAAATTAAGCACAAGAACTATAAAGTCTCTCTATCCTTTGAGAAACGATTCCATTACAAGAATGTATTAAATGCTAACTTATTTTTCAATAAGCTCCAAGTAAAGATTATATCCCTACTCAAAAAACATGTTTTCAAAAAAACAAAAGTTATCTATAAAGTATCAGATCGACTATGAAGAAATGAACAAAAACTTTGAAACGTTTTACGAATCAAGTACAAAATTCCATTTGAAGCCGTCTAGAGGAAATGAAGCAATTAATTCGGCAGATGGCGTCGCCGTGCGAGCATTAATCATCGACTAATCGTAACTGCAGTCTTCGATTAATCCGCGCCCGCCGAGCAGACATCGGTGACGCGTCGTTCCCCTATGATTGAAATTGAACTTCTTCCTTTAATATTTTCTTACCTCTTATAAGTCATTTTCGATATATTTTTCCGTTCTAATAATTACTTGATAACCATCAAAATAAAAAATCTATTTTAACGCTGATAAATTCAATACGTTTTAACAGAATTCATTCTAGTTACCGAGAAGACCATACAGAAATTTCTATAATCTATGACATCTTTAATTAATTATCGAATAAAATCGTATACGAATAATATTCATATCTATACAAATACCTACATTTACGAATTTCACCGTAACATCATTTCCAATTACGATTCCATTCCTAGTTACCAAAGTAACACCCAATTAAATATGGATTATAAGTAAAAATGAAGCAAGTGCCGCGTTTAAGAGTCGGAATCGAACCGAAAGCGGGCAGATTAAGGCACTTGTCCGGTGGGGATTATCGAGCGCGCTAGTGGTAATGAAATTTACCCCGAGGAAATGGCGGGATATACAGGCCTAGAGGTCTAAGCCCTGTCCAGGCAGCCGCTGATTGTATTTGATGAGAGTTTTATCTGTTTGTCACTATCGAACTCGCCGATCGTCCTGTAATCATACCGATTTAACTTTGTTACAGCCTCCTTTAATTGTTTGCCTCCATCTTAAGATTTATGATTAAACCATTAACTTTGCTCCGACGAGTTTCATTCTTTCTTAGAGATTTCTGAAAATTACACGGGATTTTCTTAAATGGATTTAGTTTCTTTAATTGTATTTATGTTTAATTTGATGCATTGATTTAATAGCAACTACAATATTTCTGGTCAAAAATAGATAGATATTCGTAATTACCGTTCTTATTTTAAAATACAATTCACCTTAAAAATAAGCTTTTATCAATATTACATTGTGACTAAATACTCAGAAATGTGTTATAATAAACGTTTGAAATGCATATTACTGAAAGAATTATTTCTTAGAATCATTATTCTTTTTATTTCCACAATCATTTCATTATTCTTGGCTTCTTATGAAAACTCTTTAGCAATAACTTCAACGTGAATATCACTTGAGTTGCACCTTTGAAGTTACTTTGTTCATGTTTTATTTTTACTGCCAGCAAAAGAAACAATAGTTGTTTTGTGGCCACATTTAGTATTATACGAATAACACGTATATATTATCCTGTAGATAAATGTATATACTAAAATATGAATTGAAAATTGAAATTTCTATACATGCTTTTATTTTAGAATGTATTTGATTAAAGAATTTCTAATCCTGATTTAACTTGAAGTTCCAAATGGTAAATTTTGTCGTGTAATAAATTCCTATCATCTTTCGACTTCTTCACCACTTTTAATTGAGTGGGATAGCGGTCAAGCACTAGCTTAATCATTATAAAAAAATGAATTGAACAAACTGTATTCATTCGACCGTAACCTCCAAAAATGATGTTTGGACGCGTTGAATGTAATTGTTTTGATAGAGTAATAAAAACGCAACGAATTGTATTTGTTTTACGTTTATTCCATGCGAAAACATTTTAATTTTTTTTTACCACCTACCCTCTTCCACAATAATACTTTTTTACGCGCTGTATAAAAAGGTCATTTAAATAAAATTCGCCTCTAACTTTACGAAAGTTGCTATTGAATTATTCTGTAACGTTGCGTATGCGTAATTGTAACAAGGTTCTAATCTTATTAAAAAGAAAATATTACCAACAAAGCGGGAAATCTTTTTGCTTATAATATTTAACATCAAAGTATCATATTTTTAGATTTGCCACTAATATAAGGTAACAGAGAAAAAAAATCAAACTAAAAATTCTGTAAATAACATTAGTTGGTACTTCATTATTTTCTTATTATCACGTAAACATATACTTTTGTAAACAATGTGATAAAAAAGTAATGCTAGTATTACATAAATATTAATAGAAACAAATTCGCAAATGCTCCGACACTACTTGATTAGACGCTTTGTAGCGTGACATCTCAAAGACTGTCCAAAGGACGGACGATGCTTCCTACTCCCTGCGGAGTCCGCTGTCGTTACGTCACTGCGTCCGATTGTGATTCAATTAGGAGCGGCTATGCATCCGCTTACGTATTTAACTGGTCGGAACACAGCTTTGCAGTCACTTTCAAGCCGTATAAACGTCATGTACTTGCAGCTTAGATTGGACATTACCAAAATAATTGAATGCCTGTGTAACATTCAAATACATTAAAATTTACATAAATCTGATCAACTATAAAATACTTAAACGTACCTAAAAACAAATTATTTGTTTATAATGTTAACAATATCATATCTCCTTTCTTAGAAGTAAATGAGTAAGTAAATTAAAATGCATGATTTCAGAGCAGAGATTTTCCACGTTTGTGATGTAAACAGAGGTAACGTCATCCCCCTCCCCACGTGTGACAGCGCGCGGCCCTCGGGCCACGCCACGGCTGGTGCTCGAACAATACATTTATATTTTCGTGGTGATTTAAGCCACACGCATTTAAGTCAGTCGGGCAGACAGAAGCCATTACCCGGCTGCCGTTTGTTGTACGTTTGTATGAATGTTTATATCACTTCCTACATAAGATGTATCGCTGATAATTAAGGATATGAAAAGAATAGCTGCTAAAAATAATAGTTGGTATTATCTTAGTTCCGGAGTGAACTTATTAGCGTCGGGGAGACGAGACCTTGCGGAAGAGAATTGATTCTAAAATGGTTCGTTGACTACATGGATACGTTACACATGTGGGGAATAGCGCTGGCGCTGCGTGTCATCAAATATTAATCTATAATTTATTAATGTATGCACATTTTTATGTGGCACAGCTAATCTAAATTATTTGGTTAGCCTTTAATCCAAATGACTTCCTGATTCACGATCATGCAGGTGTTACAAGACTTGCTCATTGTCATTTGTGGCTGTCATCTTTAAGACACCTCAACATCGAAGACACGTGCCGCGCCCGACGTGAAGCTCTTTAGCAATCAATATTTAATAATATCTGCTATTATTAACCCACAATTAAATATAGAATTTACAATTATTTTAAACTAAGTCTTGGTCTTGTTAATTAATTGTAACGTCAGCGTCAGTAACAACAGTAAGTTCATTGTAAACAAGGTTTGCAAGATACATGTAAGGGTGCCGCACGACCCTAATAAAACTCAATTCTATACTATTCGCAAGTCGCTCCAAGTTGTCTTCACTGAAGTGCAAACTATAGGTATATATAAAACTGTCAATTTCATACTGTACATATGTATCATTTGAGCCGTATAATAATGTTTGTGTGACCTATTTCCGCGGCACTGCACTGCAAACTTGGCACTTTGCTGCCCCCCCCCTCCCCGCCGCTGCCGTAGCAACATTATGCCAACTACTCCGCCATATTTAATTTATAATATTACCGTACACTTTGAGAACCATTTCAGAATAAATAATGATTTTATGAAATTAATAAAGCTTGAAATAATTGATTGCAATACATAACGTGGCAAATTTCTGTGTCGGATTATGTATGAACATGTACGGAATATGATTCTAGCAGAACAGCCCAACCCGACGAAATTATCGACCGATAAAACGTCCGTTGTCTGCGCGCGCTCGGATAGTGGTGTTCTTCCGACGATTCCTGCAACTGGTGCCCCGGCTTGCCTCTGTGCGATAGTATTTATCTTAATATTTGCAGTTCCGCGAAATGAATTCCAACTTTATTGGATGGTACTAAGATTTAAATTCTCTTTGACGTTGTGTGAGACAAAGAGTGGCGTGGCGTCACCGCTGCATCCCGCCACGCGGCGCCACTTATCTGCTGCGCTCTTAGTTAATGCAGGACTTATTACTTGAGCTTTACCATTTATCTCACACAATGCCCTTATATGCCTCCTTTACTTAGTGGGACGCTGCCTCAGCAAGCTCTTCGTGTCCCTATTTGCAGCGCACTGCGCACTAATTAACTCCGGTTATTGTGTTTGAATGAACGTGATCAGTGAGCTCATTCAAAAGTGCTGCATGTTGGCAACGTTCTCACATCTCGTGTACCTCGCTAGCACTGACTGCGGTAACATTGAAACAATTAACTAGCCCGAACGTTTGAAGTTGACATGCACGCAGACCTTTATCTGCACTTGACAGTTTTAATCAGTATATCGCGGTGCCCATGTACGTACGTGCAGTGATATCGGCCGATGAGTCAGCGCGACGCCGCTGCGCACGCGGCGCTTGTTGCGTCTCTCTTTATTGCTGTTACAAGTCCTCTGAACCCTTTGTTCTTTTTTATCACTTTTTAATTTTCGTCTTCTTTTCCAACACACCCACAGTTTCCGCCATGATGTGATAGTAGCACGGCGGCGAGCTCGCGTGCTTGCGTAACGTGACGTGTCACGCAAGCAACGGGAACATCATGCAAATATTCACGTTGCCCGTGCTGAACAAGGTAAACGAAGACATTTTATAAAAGGCAGGTGTGATTTACACCTTACTCTGTGTCTCGTAAAGTCTTTTATTTAACATTTAACTTTTACCATGTCTAAGTATGAAATGAGATAATATATACATTTTTTTTGTTTTTTATTCATTTATAAAGTGGATATTCACGGGCCGGGGCTGCAGGTACAGTGCGATAAGAGGTAACAAATCTATAGTACAGAGCACGATACACGTCGAGGCGCCCGACCTACCGGCTTCGGTGGCGGGACAGGGACTATATGGAACTACCAAAGACAAAACTTGACGCCGCTTCCACAGTAGACAGTACAATTTAACGATAATTCAATGGCCATACTCTGATGACTAAAGAAATAATGAATTTAAGTCGTTTAACCGTATTTGATTGGATATTTTAAGAATTTAATATCGATTATAAAACAGTAAAAAAAGTATGTATTATCAGGCGACCGCGGATAAACAAACATGTTATTCGTCTTCGAGTGAAACCGAGAGTGCGTGGGCGCTCTCTTTGTGTTCCATCGTGGGGGAACAAAAGCGAACCAGTTGCGTGACGCGGCGCCTTTGTTCGCTGCTGTCGGCGATTTCGATTTGTCCAGTGTTTGAAGTGCGATGTGCTCGAGTCAGTGGCGGGTACTCCACTCGCCCGCCGTCGTGCGCCAAGGCCTCCGCTATCATAAATATTTGCACAATGTACTGTAATGTTGATAATCACTTAAAGCAATTGACAGTGGCGAAGGATCGCGTGAGGTTTCAAAGCGTTGCTGTAAGGACTCGGTGCATGCATATGTATCAACACTCGCTCCTGACCACATACCTACGTAAAGTTGGCAATATTTAAAATGAGAAAGACTGATATGTAATGTATGTCAGACGACCATAAAAATACGCCTTGGAACGACGGTGCAAGTATTTACCGAGTTAGTAAATGATAAAACATAAATTGATCTCAATGAATGCCGCGCCGAGCGCGCGCATTATACAATAAGCCGGGCACGCGGCCGGCGCGCAGCGCCCAATGAAGAAGTAACAGTTGACAAGTAGCTCGTACCACTTTGTCCGCCTGCCTCGCGGCTGCGTTATGCGACCCTCGTACACAATGGCCGCCGGCTTCACCTTGATTCACTGCACCCACCTTACAAAAACTTATTATAATCAACGTTCAGAAACGTGACAATTATATGTATTTAAATGATTTGTTTCTTTGAAGTAGTTTAACATATAATTGAATCATGTCACTGCAATAGACTACCGGCCGTTGATGAATTGTGGCCGCGTCCGCTGCGAGCGAAACGAGCGCGGGGATTCTATTCAATGTCCAAAGAAGTCCAAGTTCGAAACTAAAACTAGAACTCCGCGATGTAATATAATAATGACAAATGCCATCCAACCAGAATTGTTATAATTTTCATATAATCAATTCAGCAGTAGACCTTGAGAGGTAATTTCCTTTGTGGCCGACTGCGACGAGATCGTTTTGTATTTTGTAGCGTGTTTATTGCAAATATATCACATTTAAATTATCCGTTCCATTTCTCAAAGAAACTTGTACCATTTCTTCTCCTGAGATACAAATGGGGATTTAGCTGTGATCCTCTGAAACCAGTAATATGTACGAGCTCGATTTCTGCCAAAGATTGAATAATAAACCGGTACGATAGCGGTACATTCGATTGACATTTGTTATCTTGATACCGGATTAACACTGTCTGAATATGTATGGAAAGCCATTTAAATATTTTTTCGTTTCACATCGACTCGTTAATTTATATCCTATAATTTAGTGCAAGTGTGTGGCTCGTGTTTACAAAAAGAATTATTTAAATTTTCGCCTGGTCGCCGATATGCATGACAAAATGAAAAAGCTTCATATAGGCAATTGTATACATAGATAATTTATTGCCCGTAGTAAATCAGTTAGTGAGCGGCAGCACTACGAGTCCTTGTGTTCTAAACTTTGTGTGCCGTTCTTGACAAATCGTGCGAAGTACTCTATCATTTAAAATTGCCATTTTGATTGTTTTCCCTTGTCTTACTTGCATGTGGTAATGTAAAGCAATAAAGATTAAGGTCGACTTTATACCGCAGCGAGTGATGCGTCACCTTACAACTGCAGATTTAAATGTCGCCGGTAGATAATTGTGGAACGTGCCGTGGCGTGCGCCGGCGCGCAGCACACGATGCCCCGCCGCACTCGCCTGTGCCGCTGAGGACGCGGAAGACTTTAATATTTGCACATTTTTACAATACGTTTTGTTATTGACACGCCGTCGGAATGTCTAATACGCTCTTTGTGCGCGCGCGGCAGACTTGAGCTCAGCTCCGGCTAATCTGTAAACACCTCGCCAGGCTCGGGGCACGTGTGGTGATTGACAATTAGTATATGCCAAATAAAAATGCCAAAGGTTTAGTGAACTTTTGAGGTAGTTTTTAGTTTTTACCATATTGACATTTGATTGATTTATTGCTCTTTTAATTCAATCTTCGTCGGACTACAATATTTTTTTATAAAACAATCCGTTTCGAATGTAATACTAAAATGTTTGTTCCTGGTTTCCTAATAAATGTGAAGATACGATCATGTCGTTATATTTATCGCGTTGATTGTCGAGCTCGCGATATATGTGGTCGGAGGTCTCAATACATGTATGCAGCTGATACGAGTCGTGTTAACGAACTGCTTGCAGCATTCGGGTTGTATAGTTTCCCATCCTCGTTTTTTTCAAAGAGAATCTTTACAAAAGTTGAAATGTACAAAACGAAGAATGAGTAACTTTGCCATGTTACATGGTTCGCTGTCAGCAGGTCCGCAGCAGATCTCTAACAAGTTTAAATCTGTTGTCTATTACAATCGAGAGCTACACCTGTCAGTTAATTTGGATGGCGGCGAGAGGGGGCGGGGCGCGGGGGGTATTTCTTTGTAATCATGTTATGAATTTCCTCAGTATTAAATGAATAGTAACATCGTCTCTATCAGTTTATCGCTTAATGACTTAATCTGGCGCACTCGCAGACTGATATCACAGCTGTGCGAGACCGAGCGTTATCAGAACACAATTTGGGTTATTTCTTATCACGTTCATTGCTGGACTCCCCGCTGGCTTCTGACATTATTTATACATTATCTTTTAGATTTACTTTTCGTCTTCGTCTGATAAATCCAATAATTCGCTTACAAGTAGGTTGTTACAGATAAAGATTGAAAAACAATTTAGCAAGAGTTCGTTAGCCTGGGGCACACTGCTTTAATGTTATACATCACCATCACCATAGCGACAGATTGCTGTTCACATTGGTGAAACACAGAAGGATACCAAAAACTGTTGTATATTCTTCAACTGTAATCTTGTAACGATAACCGATATTAACCTTGTCTTTTATCATCCTATCTCCCTGTTATCTCGTAATGCAAGGTTAAGGTCCATCTAAGTAGTAAAGCGTGAGAATCTGTGGAGCTACTTGTCAGTTACACGTGACCCCTCGCGCTAGCGCCGGTGCAGCCGCGTGCAGCCTCCTCGGTAGCGCCTTGACTCTAAATATAAAGGTCTCTATATATTACTTTATCACAAGACTCATTAAAACATTCATATTTGGGTAAGGGTTTTAACGTCGTTAGCATGTGTGTCAAGGAGAGACGAAGGAGCTTGTGTTTAAATAAGGTTTAAGTGAAAGCAGCCCAGCCGCTGCACTCCGAATTTAATGGGCTGTTAGGGAGTTCTTCAGTGTAGAATTAAAATCAAGGAAATCTACATTTTGGGAATTAAGAGCGTTACAACTGTCTTGTAATCATTTTGTTTGCACGACTCCTTTTAGTTCCAACATCACATCGGAGTCTACAGCGATAATTGTGATAATGTCAGTGACGTTACGGACGCGTGCACTGTGTGCTGCGGCCCGCTGCCGCCGAGTCATTAACAAACCTGTTCCTGCCGACCTGAACACATTTGCGATATCTCTAAACCGAACTGAAAAAATATCTACGACATCTTTTAAATAGAGTAACATCGTACGTACCCGAAAGCATGTTGTTTGTTCGTGTGTCGGCGGGCGCGGGCTCGGCCGGGCCAGTGGACGCGCCACATTCGAGTTATTGACCCAACGACATTTACTCACTTGCCCTACACTGGTCTCTCCATACTTTTTTATTTTGCGGTCATCATTTGTCTTTTTATTGCGTCCTCTAAAAATAACTTTTTAAAATGTGTGGTTATTCAAGTATGTTTGGAGGTTCTTAGCATCTCATTTATGCGGTATTCGAGTAATGCAGGACGTTCAAAACATATTTGAACGCCTCGCCGCTAGCAGAGGCGCGTTATCTCACCGCCGCGTGCGTCGTGTCCGTCGTGTCGCGGGCGCGGGGTTTGTCGCAAAACAATGTCGGACGGTAAACAAGGAATGGCCGCCGGCGCCTGCCGCCTGCCGTCATCTGCACCAGTCCACTCCGCACTTGACTTTGAAAACACCGTGTTATCAATATCGAGTCGATCGGTATCTTCAACAGACCGCTTGAAATTAATGTTCGTTGGGATCGTTCCGAATATATTGCGTTTTATTTTATATGTATGTATGTATGTATTAGATATTTCAACGATTATTCGACCGCCCCCTAAACAATAGATGGCGTGCAAATGATTCGTTTTGAATCAAATTTTGATGTCAGCCGTTAGAAGAATTGTATTGCATCGGAAAAAAATTACATTGCAATCGACGCCGCTAGACCTAGTCGTAAACGCTTCTGCTTATCTTTTGGCGCGTATAGATTAACCCTGAATACTTGGCCAATTTGGCATCTGCCAGAAATGTTGACTTGGCGTCTCATAAATATTAAATCGTTTCGATTTTTACTGCTACATAACATTTTATTGTTAAGAACGAGACTTGGGAGTTTTTGTGATTGTATTGAATTGCAATTAAAATGTGAAAATATTTTAATTGCGATGCAAGGCGAGATTTTTGCATAATGTTTTAAAAACATGGCAGCGAAGATTCCTTTGGACAGAATAATTTTCGAAAGCGACGGCACTGGCCCTTTGACGGTCAACTTGAATTGCAATTAATGCAAACACACTTGGCCCTGGCGGTGGTCAACGTGGAATGCGATGTTTCCACAATACCATTTCTTTTCCACGTACTCACTATTAACTACACGCCGGTGTCCGGACTGAGCTAATTCGTCAGGAGAACGATGTGACAGATTCGACTTGGTGTCTTAGAGTGAGGCAGAGACGGGCGCGACGTGCCGCTCGGGCGTGTCGAGCACTATACAAATAAATCGTCATATTGATCGACATCGTGCATACATAGACATGGTTCAAGTTCTTCTACACGAGAGATAAAATGAATTAATCCTCAGATGTTCTTCTGCGTCACCTTACTGTCTTATCGCATTTTCCTACCACCTCGTTCGAAATAGTACTTTTCGGGGAACATGTGAATGTGTGTTTCGATTTACCTCGAGAAAGTAATGTGTCATTTTAGTGTACATCTGACTTTAATATTTCTGACAATGATATCGGTCAGAGTCCACGTTCCCCGCGCCGCCGTGCAGGACACGCGCACGTAGTGTAGGTCATCCAGATTACCCAAATCCTTACATCTTGTCTCCTTTTACGCAACGGAATGGATAGACTGAAGTTTACTATTTATCGTCAGGTGAACTCATGTGCTATTTCGAAAACGTGTACTTGTTTTTTGTCGTGAACTTTAAGAACATTTTTATGGGCAGATAAAAAAGGGTCATTTCCAGTAAATAGTGTCATAAGTAGTCACCCCTACCAAGTAATATAATTTACTTACTGTCCTCAATACAATTGAAATCGCCATTGTATTAATGTTTCCTTATGTTAAACCGCGACCTGCCACTGTCATTGTCCTGACCTCCACATTGTTTAAATCGTTCTGAACAAGACTTTGACTTGTAAAAGACTGGATCCGTCTAGCGCAAACAAACAGGAATAAATTCTATACTTGATTGCTCGTGTGCTTATCTCATACATTATTCAGTCAGTATGCGTTCATACAGACGTAAAAATGAGGATATGCACGATTGTTATTGTGGTTTTTAACTCGCTTCCCACGTAAAGAATTTATTTAGTAGAACAGCAGCGCTGTGGCTAGTCCGTTACTCTATATTCGAAGGTTCCAACGGTCGTGAACGTGCAAACATACGTTTATTTATTCAAACAGAGGCGGCGACGTCCGAGCCGCGCCGCCGGCGCACCGCACATGTTTATTGTAAATAATAGTGTTGTCGTTCGAATCAATATCCAATTATTTTTTTTAAATAACGATCAAAACCAACTTACCTAATGTATTATGTTCTGTCCAGGTATGTATCGAGTGATACAAATGCTGTCGTAGACCATGCCGCAACTGTGAAGTATGCGCAGGCGGAGGTTTGTGCAGGTGCCCGCGAGGAGCACGCGCTACCTTTAAACATGTCGCCTAACACTTTGTGGCAGACCATTCTAATTAGTATTTACTATCAAATATTGTTATCAGTTTTAAAGCAGTTGATTATAATAAGGTTCTTCCCCTTGTCACCGATTAGTGGAAATTTCTTGGCAACACGTAAATCTAATCTTTGTCTTGTTTTCGACTGGTATGGAAAAGTTTAGTAACAAAAACCAAATCGATCCATACCGCGCCAGGCAACGTCAGCGATACCACCGTAACTGTTGACGAAATAAAAGTAACTTCTTTCCGTACCAACACGGTGGGACGGGAGCCAATACGGGAGTGAATAGGCACTTGCTAAACTAACGCGTGCCGTCACCACAGAGCCACTTAACAACGGTCGGTAGAATAGTTGAATATTATTAAAAATATAAACCTTTGTGTTTGTTGTGTCATTTCCATATCAGTTCGTAAGTTTGCAACGTCATTGAGTCAGGTATAAATAAATTGTGTGGAAACTTCGAGATTTCTGTTCGCGCGACTTTTGATTCGCAACTAAAAATACACCGGCAGCCTTGCGGCGCGGCGCGGCGCGGCGGTGGCCGCTGCGAGCGTCAGTTTTTTACGTCCTTCGAAATTTATGTTAGCGAATCAACAATAATGTTTACTCAAACAATTTCCTCTTCTCGTTTCAGCCATTTATTAACACACGTAACTCTTCCTCTTTAATCAATTTTTTGTACCGTCTTCTATTTTATGTGAAGGCTACGATCACGTATAAAATGGTTGGTTCGTGCTGGGACACGTCCTACAGGTCAATGTCCGAGTCTTACTGAGCGCCAATAAACTTGCAATTTATTCACGACCTTTTATATATATTATATATGTAATAAAAATAAATTACCATAATTAGAAGAGATAAATGCAATTCCATTCCTTCCGAGCCAATTTTGTAACCTTGGTTATTTCGAGCAGTACCGGAGAATGATTCACCCAACTGCTCTTTTAGATAACGAAAATTCAAAAATCCACTTTCTTACAAATATTAAAATTATTGTCTCGGACAAGCTTCTAAAGCGCTGATTGTCTAATGGTTAAGGGTGAGGATTTTCGATCGTTCCCGAGAGTTCGAATCTCGACATTCAAATATTACGTACGTAAACCACAGCCTTGGACAAGCTAGAGCTTAGTTGGAATATCACGCGAAATAACAGTGACCTAACTAAATCTGCTAATAGCATGTACAACAACGTTGTCCACGACACTCGGCCGCGGCGCTGTGTTCTTCTCGTCATACAAATAAGTTCCTATATCGTCATTGCGTACATTTAGATTTAGTGCGTTGCCGAGGTGTTATAATAGACACCAAGTAAAACGGCTAGATTTTCCCTGACATTTCACAATGTTGTGCAAGGGAAGTGGCTGCTCGCGACTCGGCAGCTTTATATTTGCCGTGGCGTCTTCTTCACACGACTCGCGAACATCTCGCCGTTTCCGATACAACCTTATCGTTTTATTGCACTTCAATGAAAGATCCGCGGCACCGAGCAAACAAAGTTGTTTGTGCAATTTTGTCCTAAATTTATCGACATGTTATTGACTCGATTTTTATCTTGGGTCTCGTGTTGTATTCATTCCTTTTATCTCTATTTATGTTGCGATTTGACGAAGAAATGACGAAATTAAGCAAATGAGTTGATACTGCGGACGGCGCGCACTGCACGCGCGGCAAGACTCTTTTGAATATATATTTATAGAAATTGTGAAATACAGTGAAGTGACATTCTAAAATAAGGGTCGCAAATGTCGTACGGTTACTTGAGGGAATGTGTTCACCACATACGAGTTTTAGCGTAAAGTTTTAAGGTTTGTATTGGTGTGGACATCATTGTAGCCTCTTTGTCGTTATCGCCACTTTCGACACCTTGAAGGTTTCTCCAAGGCCACCGACCACCTGGTCGGTGAAGGAATTTAGAAGGAATGAGCAGCGCCACTTAAATAATATCTAAAGTTCAAGGTTGAAATAATTCTCTTATCATATCGGTGTCTTATATTTTTCTAAAATACTGTTTCCGGTATTACGGCTCGGCTGCCGACTTCTTCTATAAATATATAATTTAGTCCAAGTTTATGATGAGACTTAAATAAACCAAACTGAGTAATGCGCTTCGCACCACATACTGGAATATTTTGAAAGTGAGGTTTTTTTATGAGATGGTTATCGACATACAATATATCAGATTATAGGTCGTCACGGTCGATGGTTCCGCAGCCCGGACCTCCCTGATACGTTCAGTAGTTCAATAAGATAGTGGTTCATTATTTAAGCATTAGTGAATACGACTGCTCTCAGAGAATCTAAAATACTCCCCATAAATTGTAGAATGCCGCTATTTTAATGTGCTTGTATGTATGTATGTTGACCGCAGGGAACTTGTTTGAATGGCTGACAACCGTTAACAAATGTTGAAATAATATCAGGTTATCTAATGAAATGTCATATTTTTAAATGTTACTGCAGATTGTGTGTCGCGTTCTGACTTGATTCAATTTATATGAATATATAATTGTGAGGTTATTATATAGCAATGAATTAGCCCTATTTTAGTGTTGCGAGCGATGAGTTACAAAGTGGTTTACATCAGAACGCGGAACCCCTGAATTTTTTATTATTTATCATTTTTTATTAGTATTTAAACAATATAGTTGGTTTAATTACAACGGCATTTAAACGGTCGGTTATTTTCTAAGCGGCCATTGTGTGCAGGACAATAGTGTAACACTGCGCGGCGGCGCGGCGCGGGTCAGGGCCGCCCGGGCCGCGCCGCGCAGTCCACGCCGCCCTTAATAAAATCCCCCTTTCACACAATTCCTCGGTGGTGTGCAACCTTTTTGTTGTGACACAGCCGGTCCTCACGGAGCGACTACTACAATTTTTATCGAAGCGATTAAATTTTTCTTACAGAATTATTTCAATCAAATTTATAGATATTTGTATCATGACAACATTCAGAACCGCAATCAAAACTGTTTCCCTCCGACCTCATCCAACTAAGTATGTAAAGTCACACTTAAGAATTACCGTATCAATATAACTTTTTCATAATCTTATCGCAAACGATATGTGACATTGAAGTCATTAGAACGCTATGACACTGAGAAGGTGGCGAAGCCTTTGAGCGTTATTTCTTTACTCAGTGATACGCATCTGATTTAGGAGACACGGCCCGTGCCGCCGGCGCAGCTGGCGCGGTCATTTTAATAAGAAATGAAATGCGTTAAATAAACATTTCATTGTATGTATAAACTAAAATTCTGATTATGCTAAAAGATAGCAGTATTTAATCCTAAATTTTTGATCAATTAATTCACACGAGAGAATCTGAAGAAACTTTAAAGTCGAGCGTAAAATTATTTAAATGAATGTTTGAGCCAAGTTTTAATTTTAACATTATTAAATTTAAGTTTGAGTGAAGATAATAAAAAACATCGAAACACAGCGGCGGCGCGCTGCTGTCCTCCTCCGCAACCTCTTTCATACTTTATGTCTTTTGTGTTTAATATTTTAATTGACAATGCACGAGCGTGTAACGATCTGTCGCCAGGGGGCGCGACGAGCGATCTGATCGTCGGATAGCCGCGCAGACACGTCGCTAGCCGGCCTCTTATCGCTATCATTACAGTGCAGTTCTTAAGAGAAGCAGCCGCAAATGACTTGTGCAATTACCTGCCGTCCTGACAGTCGGCAGCGCGACGTGGTAATGTGTCGTCTATGTTGAATAGAACGCTTATTTTTACAATTTCCAGTTCCCATTACAAACTGCTATTTCCATCCAACGTCTACGAGGTCATGTTAAAGACACTTATCTCTTCCTATTTAACTTCTTAGCTAAACTGACGTTGTTAGACTACACATTAAAACAAATCTTATTTCGTGCGGCTAGGAGCGATATTCTTTTGCAAGCGTTTCAAATGCATCTAACTCGAAGGAGATGAATGACACGCCGCAGTAAGCAAGGCGTGACGCTACATTAAACATGTCCCTGACGAACTACCGCCCCCCGACATCGCTGAAGGAGTGGAATTTAATTTGGCAACAGTAACGTCAGTCTACAACTCAGTTTCTACATGTTTATATAATGTCGTTTATAAATTGACACGTGAATTTTTTTCATGAATACGTATCGAGAGAAGCACTTCTGCAGATCGAAGGATTGTTCGCTTGTCGGAGAAGGCTCGTAAATTTCATCCTAAATTTGATTTTAAGACAATCAAATTTTCAGGCCCCGTGCAGAGCCCCGCGTGGCGCCCGCACTTCGTGTCAGTTGATGCATCGTAAAAAGTTATGATTGTGGAGACTCCGACTTCGGGCGCCGTCTCGAAAACCAATTTCATGGCTGAAGAACTAACGGCCGTACCAGCGATAAAACACGGAGCGGCGACCTCTGCCGCCAGCCAAATATAATGTCCTATATTATAAATTGAAGGAGTGAGTGAATTGAAACGTACCATTGTTATGTAAACAAGTGTTCAATTCAATGTTGTCAGGCCCGTGATAAACTCACATTTTGATTGGGAGCATTCGCGTCGTTTACCGTACCGGCTTATAAAGATGACAATGTGCGCGGGAAATAAGCATTATGCGTATTTTGCTATTATCTGCAAAGTAAATGAAACAGATAATTGTGAACATTGTCCTTAAACGTGCGCGGTTGTGTCTTTGAACTTTCTCATAACTGTAGTTAAAGTGGCAATATGTTCGCAGCTTCCCACGTGACTGACACAAATCTATTGTAGCCAAAGAAAAACGGTTCCGAGCGCCCCGCTTTGTCGTGTCCGTTACACTTGCGCTAAATTTTGCACAAGTGTCCACATGTCGCTAATAGCGATACTTTAACAACCGTCGCCTCGTGCCAATAGTTTTTGTGCCGGCGACATCGCTGCGACTAGTGTGTCCAGGTCAAAACTTACAAGCTACCGCGCAGTTTTGAAAATCGGCACAACACAACTGTTTACAGGCCGACAGTTTTGTTTGAAACAGAATCAATTTAACACGAGTAGCACAGACTCGCCTGGTCACAACTTTGATTAGACTTGCGTTTAACAAGAACGACCTCGCTCACATCGGGTGCACCGCGAGGGAGGCGCCAGTGACCCACATCGGGTTACAACGGAGGGAAAATGCGTTCTGATCTCATGACATAGACCGCTATCTATAATTAGTTTGTGTTGCATTGCGAGGGTGCCGGGCCCGGGGAGGATACACGTGGGTGCGTGTGCCGCCACGCCGGTACACAATATGTGCAATTCTTGTTGTATCAAACAAAGTACTGTATATTACCAATCAAGTTCCAATGTTCCGCTCTCTCGTCCTATTACATTTGTGTCTTTTTTGTTCCAGTCCGAAAACCTTATGACGACGTTTTTACGATTGTTGGATCCTTTGGCTGAAGGATTTTTATGGTCATCAACTGATACAAGTCTGAGAAACTATTTTAGTGTTGCGTCGTAACTAGAAGGGTCTTAGGTTTAGCGTCCGGTGTGAGAACAATGTGCCGCCACGTTGTTTTCTATTGTTATATTTTTTGTAGTACGCACATCGTTGTTATAGTCGTCAACATATATAGATGTACAAGTAGCGTTCCCTGCCCCGACGGTAATATTGCACCGGAGGCAACGAGTAATAACTTGGCAACGAGTCCTGTGCAAACAAGTTTGGCGCTTTGTGCCCCTGTAATTGGGATTACAATTGTACGTAACTGCCGTAGTTTATAGTTTCCTGTCCACTTTTTAAATTGAAAGCCGGGCGGGCGGGGGGCGGGGCGGGGGGCGGGGGGCGGGGGGCGGGCGGCCGGCGCGACGTATCGATCCCGAGCGACGCCAGGTGCACGCACGGTGCCGGCCGGACTGCCGGAACTGCAACAAAATGAATGGGGCAAGACGGAAAACTTTCGATGAATTTTAAAATATTCCTACAATTTTTTTATATCCTTTCGTTAAAAAAATGTAAATATACTGGGATGTTTAAAAAAAACTCTTTAAGAATATTCCCGCTGACTTGTTGAGATGTGGATTGTACCGACTACACTAACGTCGAATGTCAAACAATTTATTCTAAAATTGAAACGCGCCCTCATGATAAAACTGCCTCAGCGACCAAACTTGACCGACACATTGTTCCACATTGGTAAAAGCAACTTGTTGGTTGCACGCCATGTTACAATGTGGTTATACTTCGGAACGAGTATGCGAAACAAATTGTTGAGATGTTCCAATGTTGTAAAGCATTTTTGCTTTGTTGTAACTACACGAGCATACAACAACATACACTGTAGTAGTATATGGAAAGAAATATTTGTGTCCTCAAACTAGTGTATAAAATAAAAGGTTATTTTAATACAGAATCTATCACGTGTGTTGATGAAAATGAAATGAAAAGAAACCTTAATGAGGTTCTGTTGAATATAAACAGAGAAGGAAGTGTGTCGCGGGCTGTGTCGATGACACCAGCAGTCACGACGGCCGAACCTGATTTGATAACTTGAAGCGCAAATAAACTCTCAGGTCGTCCATGCGCATCGCGGTGGCTGGACCAAGTCATTTTGCGCAAAAATACACCATCCTATATTTTTGTGAACTTCGCGAGTTATTTCTTCTCGCGAAAGATGTTCACAAAATTCTCTCAGATTATTGTCGCGAAACTGTATAAAAATTATATAATAAAAAATTAAAATGTTAATACAATTTTTTTACACAATTTCCACATCAAAGGTAGACAACATTGTTATACTGTATTACGCAAAAGTTATATTTAAGCTGCGATAAAATCTGTAGGTAAAGGTTACGTCTGGTGTGCCGCCACCTTGAGCACGATATTTTTTAATTTACCGAGGACATTTTAATTTTTAATTGTTTCAAAAAATAATTCCTTAATTTGCCAAATAATATTCACTTCAGTACCAATGTTTGATAATGTTGCATTGTGTTCTAAATGTTACGTTTTGTTTCAGGTAATTGTATATTTGTCTACTCGGCGTTTACGACAAAGTATATTCATGTAGTAAGTTTAGTTGATCGCTGAGCCATCCTCATACATCGGTTACGTTCTGCTAATGGTATCTGTGCAAACCTCGCAAGACCAGCTGAAATTTGGGAGCCTACATTGAATAAAAGAGACAAAGTTTCGGAGCCGCACTGAGATATGTGTAAATGGTTAATATGGAAATTCTATCAGACGTCACTTTGTGGATCACTTCATAGCTCTGCTAGGACCCTGCTAGCAGTTTGCTCAGTTACTTTATTGCGACTCAATTTAAACTTAAATGACAGTAATTCCTGTCCATGATAACATTGTATTCTACACACAACACATGATAAATGTACTAAATGTTAAGAAAGTTAATGAAAAAGTACGTAAAAGGGGAATCAATTTACACAAGTAAAGTATACTTGTAAACTCGAACGGTTTTATGACAAGTTGTGATTTTGTAGGGAGCGTGCGGCCGCTGCGGGGTCGGGGGGCAATAGAAAGTTACAAAATTGCAAAGTCTCCTTCGTCTGATAGACTCGTCCTTTCTTCAAGCATACAAAGTCAAATTCTTGTTATCATCTATTTTAATATCACTTCAAACACAACATAGATACCTTATTACTCTCAGACCTGTATGTAACAATTCACAACACATTACGTTTTACGCGTTCAGGCACTTTCGTCCAATAACATTAACATCTGTAATGTTCAGTCACGCACATTTAGAACGTTATCTGTTACAGTCTTGTGTCCTGAAAATCACGCCTGAAAACATCGGATATATTAAACGTGGCTGAATCGTTCTTTACAAATAGATCGACAATTTTCAGATCTATCTAAGATTTACGTTGATTTCCTCTCACTTTTGTCTTCTTTGTGATCCATAAAACTGCTCATTTCTTTTAAAAAGATGTATGAAACGATTTATGCAGTATGTTTAAATAAATTCTAATTTATTCATCTTATATCTGTACCATCAGATATTCAGCTGATTACCAGAGTTTCTAGTTTCTATGAGGATTTCATAGTCATTAAACTATAAAGTTTTTCCTTGTTTATGTATGTACGATAGACTTCTTGATAAAAGAAAACACGATCGAAAGTTTCTGAGCTCTACAATTTCTTAACTGCCTTTCCTTTTAAAGTTCCTCAACATTTCTTTAGTCGTATTGAGTGGGGGATAGGGGTTTACTCCAATTGATTGGCCTTCCTACAATTTTCTTGTAAACCAGTCAATACTGTTTATACACCAAAATAAATTCATAGATAATAAATGACATTAAAAAGTTAGTGACATGTGTAAATGTTATTTCTCATTTCCATTGTGTTCGAGGTGGCCTATCTAGAATAAGTTTTACACCACGAGGAGTACAACCTCCTCCAATTAATAATGTTAGAAAAAAATGGGGGCAAAAGACGCGCTGGAGGAAGAGAGATATCGTGGTTGCGAAACATGAAATAATGGGTGAATGTTACAAGCGTAGAGCAACTATTTCGCTTGGCACAAATCCGGCAAAAGTTCGCTGAGCTGACCGCCAACCTCCGTTAGCGGTGAAGCACATAGAGTTACAAAGAGATAGATATTTTTTCGAATAAAATGACAAATATATGAACGACAAGGACAGCATTCCTTTGTCTTTTTAGAAGCAGTATGTGGTACGCAGAGCAGCCACGTGTGCGGCGTCATCGCCTAATTACATTTGCAATTAATCAATTTAACTAGCCATTAGTTAACGTGCATCATTACAAGCGTGTTCGCGTAATGTAATTACGAATCATTTAGCATTCGTAATACAACCAAATAAAAGATATGAAATATATTTTCACGGTACAGTGTTAATTATAAAGGCTTTTTATTATTATTTTTTGTTACCGAAATGTTGGTCCTTCGAGCCAGGATATTTACTAAAGCTCAGTAGTTTTAACGGCATAGTTTTAAATATCAAACTGTACAGTTAACACTGAAGTATGTAGGCTTTAGATATTTAAAATGTGTTGACGTATTCATTTTAATCTAATCTTTTTCTTTTATTACGATCAGAAATTTGAGGTGAATTAAAAGGTTCACGATCTCCTAAATAAATAGGAAGCTAGTTCGTTTATAAATTTACGAACTTTACCATTAATTGGTGACATAATATTGTACGTTCATATTATTAGTAAAGAATTACCAAGCACGCGTCTACAAAATGAACTCATTACACTCTGCTTAACAAATCCCCTATACTCGTATCTGAGTCGACTCGATTATCATACTAAGTGCTTACCTCAACGCGAATTAACATAGATTCTTGTTGTCTCGCGAATACTTCCTACTTCCAATTTACGCAAACGACGGTACGTTTGCTTTTAGAGAAATTATCTTAATTATAATGCGAGAGATGTCGCTGTTGCGACATTCTTGATTGTATATCAACTTTTTATTCGTTCAAATAACTATAAGATTATCTCAATTTATTCTATGATTTGAAAAGTTTTAAAATTTCGAAGGCTCGAAAAAGGCTACCGTACTCACGGCCGGTCAAGAGAAATGTTTAGAGTAGATTTAGTTAGAGAAATGTGACTGTAATTCCATTTCGATTTAGCTCTGACGAGATTCGGATTCTCTTTTGTACGAAGTAATGCTGCAGATGTTAGTTGCGTTACAGAATATACGATCAACACGAAATCATAAGCCATGAAGGAGCACCCAGCACACGTCGTTAGACCTGCACTAGTGGGTAAAATAAACTAATTATAGGACGTATGTTACACCAAAATTTTATTAACGTCCTTTTTATTTCAGCGAATGAAATCGCTGGCAAAAGCTAGTCATTATTCAAATACGTGAAGCGAAAACTTTATACAAGTTTAAGGTATATTCCGCAAAAGGATGAACGTCGAATTTGAAACTTTAGAGAAAATAAGTAATGTTTAATAATAAATGGTACATTATTTGACGTGGTGTTTTTTTTTACAGACAACTGCTTGCACCAAATCTGAAACAAACCCAGTACTTGGCGAACGGCGCCGAGAGCGAAGTAAGAACGGTGAGTTGCTTTATTTCTACTAGATCATTAAATTAATATTAAAAAACTTTTTAAATTGTATATATCAATATATGCATATACAACACGAACCTGTTCTACAACTGTTTATCTTGTAGACTACACACAGACATATCCTGACATTTCCACACACTAACATTCATTACATGTACATTCACTTCTTTCTTCCGCAAACCCTTCACACAATTAATCATTATCTTCCTCGGTTTTCTACCATTGCATCCATCCACAATCAATTAAGTGCATCAAAAGTGCAGCATCGTATCAATTAGTCGCAACAACGTATTTCAATATTAAACTGGACAAGTATTAAAGTTTTAAAAGACACAACCTTAGCTCCGCTGCAGTAACTGGTAAAGTTTTAATTGTCGGCAGCGGAACAGACGGTTGCATCGGAAGATTAAGTAGCTGACTGATTTAACTGTTACTCAGGCGGCAACTTTGAAGTGCTCTTTAGTACTGGCTTTTCCATTGCACTGATGTTTTTTTTAATCTCTAAAACTGCATAAAAAAACTACATGATACTTAAGGATAATGTAGCTTTCTAATGACTAAAGATTTTTTAATCAGTCCAGTAGTTTTTGAGTTGATTCGTTACAGATAAGACAAGCTTTGTCTTTTTACAATGTTAGTGTAGATGTGCTCAAGGTTGAATGTTCATGATTTTAATGCAGAAACAAAATGTAGTCTAAAATAATACAAGTTGCGATATAAAACAGCGGCATTTACAAAATGCAAAGTTAGAATACGTAGAGCTTTTAAGTTTGTCAACGAATTCGTTTTTGGGGAATCTCCATTTTACGTACAACGAATATTGAATTTTAAACAGGTGCCGAGGACCAGGGCCTCTTCATTTAGGCAATATTTGAATACAATCAGCACGATTTGTGATTCTTTAATATTTACTTAGGACTTTCAATATTAGTTAAACATTTTTTTCTGTTCTTTTTTAGACTTAATTTGTAATTGGGATAGCAAGAAAAAAATAATATACTAACCCACATATCTAATCTGACCTGGACTCCTAGTAGTTGTGGACCCTTTGGATATTTACCTTCAGAGCGAATGCTTATTTGATGCGGACTCGTCGAAGAGTCCTCCCGAGGAGTCCGCAAATAGACGGTGCTACCGGAAGATTGTCGGCCCTATTATTTAGTTTAACAGAACTAGAATTATTAAATTGTTAAACTCAAGTCATACACTGACTGCTGTTATACTTGTCTTTTAAAAAATAACGCCATCTGTTATTTAGAAGGAGTAGTTATTTATAGTCCGCTCTAACAAGATAGGGCGTTAAGAATTTACTGTCTTAAGTTGTTTTAGTGGGATATCATTCTCTTTTTTCATCACAAATAAACTTTTCCTGAAGTCGTTTAGTTTGAGAACAAGTGCATATTAAACTTATTGTTTAAATGTTTTTTAAGACTTTTAAGACTTTTGAAACATATTCTCTGCGATGTTGCATGTATGGAATTAAAAAAAAGATTTGTGTAGACTAGTCTATTTTAAACTATAATCTCTCTCCCAAATTTCGACAGATTCCTTCCTTCTATATTCCTAAAATTCGCATTTATAATATTAGTAAAATAACTTTTAATTAATGAAATTTTGGATTTTCACTCAGCTAAAATTTTCACTAAAAATGTCACGCCCTGATAAATACTCGTAGTCAAAAGATTTTCTCATCAAAAGCAAATAGAATAAATTCCTCACGTAACCGAATTCCATTCTCAGATCGGACCGCATTCGAATTCTCAGCAATTAGAATCGTGCGCTTGTTGTATTCTTATGTGACGTTTTTCCTTTGCGATCCGAACGTAGGGAGGGTTTTAATTGCTTTTTACATTGCGACACGCGAGGTACACGCTTGTTGCGTCGGAATTAATTTGGAAACGAACGGGACAGACACTGAATGAAATATAATTAAGATTTATTTCATACCAGGTATACCTGTGCGGTTACACCGGCGTGATATTTTATTAAACGCTGGACTAGTGGCTACCATGGCAACCTTGATTGTCTACTGGTATTGGATTGTGGTATTTGACCCTTTCTCGCACAACAGTTCTATGCTATATTACTCAGTCCCTAAGTTTAATAGCGTGATAACATATATAACCCGTTATATACCGTGAAAGCTCTTGTTTCTAAATACAGGAACCTATGCAAAATTGATTGAAAACACTGCCATCTTTTGTCAATATTATGAAGACTTTGCTTCCACAAATCGTATTTTATTACTTTTAAATTATTAAAATTGTGGATCTCTAGAAGTAGTTGCTTACTAATATATGGTCAGCCTGGAAGGCTGAAAAAAAACCAGAGACAAATAAAAAGTTCTAATACAAACTATACAGTGGTGCAATTTCAAAGTTTTAACTTGTCTACGTAAATAAATCTGTCATTTGTTTATAAACGCTCATCAAAGACTTGGTAGAAGAGTTTCAATAGACAGGGCAACGTAAGCGCAGACTACACGCGGTGTTAACCTTTCAGTATTAACTGCCCAGCTTAAAAGAGCACACCAGCGACCTCTATTGTCTAATTCATGGTTTTATGTATTGTCTGTCCTGTACGAAAGAGATGTAAAACGAAAAAAAAGAAACAACTTTAAGTATTAAAAAAAATCAATGAAATTTAAAGTACAAAAGTTAAATTGTTGTTGATTTATCAAGAATCTATCGATTTCTAAAAGTAATATGTTCCAAAACTTTTCGAATCTAGAGTTAAATTTAAATTAACTCAAATCCAAAGAACACTTTAAACATTTAAGTCTACAAAGAAATGTTCTCATTGACATTGAGTACGAGTTGTTTGTTCTGAAAGAAAAATACATTTTAAATTAACTTAATCAAATACAATTTGTATTCAACACACTGTTTATTAACAAATATTTCTTTTGTAATGTTTAATGAATTCATTATTAAAACCTCATTAATTTAACTGTACATGGTTCTCTTTATGAGTTTTTTGTTTGTACGGGTACAAGTAAAGCTTTTTAAATTATCGAAACAAAACAGAAAATAATACATTTTAACGTAAATGATACATAGAGTATAATAATGGTGGGATTCAAACCCACGACCGCTAGATCGGCAGACCCTTAACCAATAGGCTATTGTCGCTTCATTTATATATTACATTTTATTTTGTTACTAAAACGATATATTTCAAGTATTCTCCAGCTACAACATAAACGTCTGCAGTCCACAAATCCTTAGAATCCAGCTTTGAACCGCGCTCCGCCAACACAACACTTTTATCCTTTATTTTATTTACAAACATTTCCACTATTGGAGGATCATCCTCTTGTCCGAGACTGCGCCGTTCAGAAACTTGAGTAGTAACATTTTTATGAAGTTATATTTAACATTTTAAAAATGTAGATATCAAAGCAAATTCACTTAAAATTAATTTGATGCCCCCCTTTATAATTATTACCATCTTCCTGCTACACATTTGTACAGATAAAAGAAACGTGAATTCACGTTTCCCTGTGGCAACTAATTACGTTAAACGTACTATGTTCTCCATCTATGCCAAATTAGGTATTACTTCTGTTAATTTGAATTACATAATACCAATAACATGTGTTATTATATACATATTTATCCATCCATTCAAATAGCGTTAACTCATTATATAATAGGATTCTTATTACGAGATAAAGTATTGGAGCTGTGTCACACTGTCTCGTTACTCAAGCAACAATACTTTAATTTATTTTAGACTACTTTGTGGGTATACTCAGAGTTACTTAGGGGAGTGATTAGAATTGATAAAAGATTCCTTACTTATAATTGCGGCTGGTCGACCTGAGATAGATTTATTGGCGCAGAGACAGGTCGATTTGGTTGAGACAGGTTCTGACGTCTAGACAGATCCCCTCTGAACTTTTAATTGACCAATACCGATTTCGGAAGTTCAATGAAATTAACTGAGACCCTTGCAGCGGCAACTTCAAAGTTTGCTCGATTTATCTGAAAGATTTATTAATCGACTGCGATTTAATCACGGCTAAAGTGTTTTGGGATGTTTATCTACTAAAGATTTATTACTTCAGCTCCAAATAACGAACTGTACAGAATTATTCTTGAGTTTAGTTATTTTAATGATCAAAAGACAAGCGCTGTGTACACTAAATCGGGGTAGACGAATGAATGATGGATGAAATTTTATCAGTGACCAATAATCTCCGATGTGTTGTAAGGCTTTTATTGTACAACACAATCATAAAAAAATAATTGCTTTCTCTTCAATACGAAGTAAAGCTTCTGAATTAATTAAAAAGTTTTTATTACGGCTGTCCTTGCCCCGGTGTTCTTCATTTCACATTGAAGATGACACAAACAAACGAATCGATAGTTTCTTTCGTATCTAAACTACAGCTATGAATATTTCTAGTACATTAGGCGCTGTGTGCATGTCACATTGGCCAAAACGAAAATAAATGTAGCTGAAATGATCGCCACAAACACGTTCTAAATATTCTATACTTTATATTTAAACAAATCTTTTTGTAGAAGCATTTTTTTTAAATTATAGATTGCAGAACACAAAGTAACATCTTTACGTTTATCACTTCCGAATAATTTATCTCGTGATGCCTTATCCGTTGGTAAAGCATTATTCGGTAAAGTTTGCATCTCCAAATGCATTAACCGGCTGAAGTGAGTTCAACCTCTTAGAGAAGAGAGGTTAGTCGCTCGCTAGATCGATACCCCGACCTCGCCTGTTAGACCGCGACAGCTTTGATTAATCTTCAAATTGGGAATGTACTTTGTAAGTGATTCAAAAGTTTTTTTAGAAGAATTTTCATGTCGTCACAACTATTACAGTAAACAAATTGCATAGGTAAAGAAATACCGAAGTAAGTATAGATGCATTGACAGTGGATATGTAAGAAGGAAGTGAATTCCGATATGAAGCCTGATAGAGATGTATGGAAGAGTACGTACTGTGCGGATCCTCCGTAGGCAGGCTGATGATGATGATTGCTTAGATTACAGCAATAAAGTTGGTAGCAAGGATTTAAGTGTAAACAAAGATATAAAAGTCCAATTAAATTTATCGTTAATAGAAGCGGAAAAAACAAGGAGTCAGGGACATCGCGTGAGGTACGCGCTATTTCCTTGCCTTATAGCTTATAGCTTTTTCTGAGCGCATGTCAGAAGCTATAGCGATATACGGAAATTTAAAATAACTTGAGTACAATTTTATATTCATTAAAATGCCATATTAGGAAATACAATGTTTGTAATGAATTAAAAAAAATACTTTTTTTTAAAAGATTTGTTAAGTAGAATAAGTAGGAAACGGTGGGTCTTGAATTGTACTTACTCAAAATTAAATGAAAAAGCACAGACAGCAATAATTTTTTTGTAAGTAATCGATTTAAAATTGGACCAAGTGTTAAATGGTCCGAGGAGAATGGAGGCTGAGCGTCTTTCGAGAACCACTGGCACTACACAAACGTTCAAGATAAACTAGTAGGGGTCGTCGTAAAGCAGTGTCGGGCCTGATTAGGGTTGCCAAATCGGCGTAGTATTGCTTGGAAGATACTGTTGTACACGTCTATTCAGGACAAAATACTGGGAATTATATGATTTGATTTTATCTTCATTGTTAATTTGAGTACAGTAATAAATCACGAGATAGCACCACTATAATTAAGAGTGTTAAACTAAGAGACTTGCAGAATACCACCCCTAATTGTCACAAGACGACCTTCTATCTGTTTTAACATCTAACAGTTGACTTTTTTATTTTTTGCAATGTTTGTAATAGTTAAAATAAAAAAAAAAACTATAATATTTGAAAATTACATTTGTAACATGAAGCAAAGTCCAGGCTATGTTACCGCGGGTACGTAGAGCGCACGCATGCATCCTTAACAAGTTTGGTCTTACTGAAATCCAGCTTGAATTGACACACTTTGATGGCTGGATCGAAATAAATTGCTCGGATGGGATGAGATGAGACTAAGCTAGCGAAGGGAGGTGAGAGGCTGAGGCGGGTCGGGGAGAGGGAATTCAAATTGGATTGAAGGAAGTTTAGATTAGATTGAATTTTCTACCACCTTGTTTAATTTGGTAAGGGCCGCGGATGCTCGATGCTTGTACGACACTTGTAAGAAAAATCTGTCGATGGTTGGCAATAAATGAATACTTATCGACTAGTTTTTTTTTCTTATTTTTATGTTATAATATGTAGAAATCAAACTGACATTTATAGAGGCTCTGGATGGACCTTTTTTTACTATATATATAAAAAATACTCTGTTTTCTTTTCCAAGTGTTCAATTCTTAATATGAGTCTTTAAATAAACCAAAGGTCGCCCATTATTCGCAATTCAAACCAAAATTCGTAATCAAAATTATATATGGTGTTAAGTAGTTCATTTACTTTAAGTGCCCATGTCAAATTTCACGTTTATCAATTCACGCAATTTACCTCAAAAGGAATGTAAAGTTTTCGCTTAATGCAGTAATATATTGATAAAGTCAACATTTCACACGTACACTAAATTCACACAAACAACATTTCTGGAATTCCCCAATTTAGCAACGCGAGCAACAAACAACATTAAATCCAAAACATCTCGACACAACAAGACATGTAACAGTACACCGTGTAATTAATTCAACATCAAACTACTTAAAGAGAAGCGTACCGTATTAAGTTCATCCCGAGACGTTCGTGAACTGATCAATTGGAACGACGGAGACTTAATTACACGTCGGGGCTCAATTAGATGCCGTTCGGAGTCACCAACGTAACTCATACCTTTCCCTTGTTATTAAATTGACGTATTTTATTTCATTTTTGATTGAAAACACATCTAAATCTTTCATCATCATCATTCGTTAACGCAATAATCACATATCCAAACGTCATAATACTTCATCATCTAACTATGACTGATGATCGGGCTTGTCTAGGGTAGACACATCTATTACCTTTTTATAGGTTACGTGTCAAGCGTTGGGCGCTAATTATGAACGTATGACTCGGCGTTAAAAGTAAGAGCTTCGCAAAACAATAGTTCGCGCGGAGCGATGTTACTTCTATGTCAAGATGTATCTGGAAGAAGTAAATTTAGAAGCCGACGTATTGTGAATACTGACGAAAAAGGTAGCATGCAGATAATTTAAAACCTGCTATTTCTCTGTGTTCCTATGTTTTATAAGCGTAGCATCCAACACACCGTTATTAGAGTAGACACTTGTGGCGTTGGAAAAGTCCATTTTTCATCTCGAGCAGTTTGTAATTACCGTGCATAGTGACGTGGGGGGAGGGGGTATGAACAGCGACCGCGTCCTCGCTACATTTTTCAAGCTCACAATGGCTCTGCTTGTGTCTATATGGGTCTAAGTTTCGGTGAATATGATGTTGCTAATGTTAGGACAGTGTCACACTATAAGCACATTAAATGTTTTATTAATTAAATCTCAAGTAAGACTTTTAAATTATTAAAACTTCCGTGAGCCATTTCACTATACTACTTATAAAACGGATTAACTAGTCGGTACTGACACTGAGTTGCACGTGAGTTAAGCCGTTTTATAAGTAGTATAACTCAAGTAAGACGTTAACATATATAAAAGATACTAGACACTTAATAGGTGGAAACAAGCCGGAAAACATCACTGGCGACCGTATTTAACACAGACAAATAAGGCGTTAACGTAGACAATAAATGAACACGCAATTATAGAAGGGTCCCGACCGTACTTAATAATATTTGCATTGAAAAACGTTACTGTATACACGAAGGTCTCCGAATTAATTTCGCAAACGACGAAAACAGGCCAGACGGCCAGCAAAAACATTGGAGCGTGCAAAAAAACACTCGCGACACTCGTCAAAACCTGTCCCTCATTCGGGAGACAGGATTAATCGACGTCTTCGCCGATAACATTATCCCGAAGGGAAGAAATTCTACTGGTAATACATTTATGTCCGCAAAATTACAAATTTGACATTTACGATGTTATTACCAAAAGGTTTGGAAAAACCAAATCTACTTATTTGTACTAGTTGTCGGCTATTGTTCGAAAGTCGATCATAACTCATAAACAAATAAGGTTTTGTTTATCTTTGAATAGCTTCGAGTACTTTTTTTTAACGAATTAACTTTAACTATGCCTTTCAGATTTATTCGTTTGTGCAATTTCCGTAAAAAAAAAATGGTAAACATGATATTTTATAACACGGAATATTATTGAATTTGCCTTCCTTTTATTTTTTTAATATTCCGGTCATTATCAAATAGAATGAAATCCCCACAAAACAGTTTTATATCTAAGAACATCATCATCATCAGCGCCTGTCTGCCCACTGCCGGACATAGGTGTTTCCCATGGCTTCCACAGTATGCGGTTCTCTGCATTCCGCATCCAACGACTTCCCGCCGTCCGCACTAAGAACGTAAGGTCAAAATTATGGTTAGAAATGTTTGGCATATCTAACGATAATTTGATTGATCGTATACACTAGGTTAAATTTCAAAGTTTTCATTTTTGTCTAGCAAAACCATCGTACAATCGTGTCATAGTACCGTTTCGTGGTCCGACTGTGAACAATATTTTTAACGTTCATTCGTTCATCGTATTAATTAAACGCACTATGAGTGACCGAGCGGGGACCGAGCGGGGGCCCGCAGCTCTCACTCGGTCGGATGTCACGTTTTTCATTAGCGAATGTATTTGTTGGTAATCAAGCTCGCGACTCAGGGATGGATTCCCAAGGAGCGGACAATGTTTAACTGATACGGTTGTAATCAACTGTTTAATTAATTCCAAACAAATATGTAGAACTAAATAGACCAATCGTTTTATTTCATATTCTATACATACATACAACTTCAGAATCTCTGCTTAAGTGTAACAATTAATGTCTTTAAGACATAGTCCAATGTTATTTACGTTATGTATAAAGTATACAAGACATTTTTAATTTGTATTTTTCAATAAAAGTATTTGTATTCACGACGAGACATCTCCATTCTACTAAATGAAATCAGCCTGTTTTCGTGTTCCTTTATAAAGAAATAGAACGAAACCTTTTTCGATTTCTTGTCAGACGACAGCGGCTGCGGTCCGCTCTTTCATTCGTTCTATTCGCCGCGACGAGTAAAAGGAACTCTTCCTAATTGCTAAGGCTCCGAACAGCTATAGAACGGCGAGAAAAAGATTGCATTTTTATTATCTACACCATTCTATCTACGCACTATTTAGTATAATTGAGTATTATTGGTGTTTTACTGATCTCGACGTATTTCACCTATGATTACATTGACAAAATTCCGACTTGAGGTAATTCTAGAATATCTTCTTCATCTTTAAACATCTAGGTAAAATATTACTGCGTTTTCAATGGCCGCCGAGCCTTATGGTGCGTTACTTCGCTTTTTATTAATTTCTTCACAGGAATATAAATCAACAGAGTTACTAACTCAAAATCAAAATTTAATTTATGATCATCTTTTAATAAAGAAGTTAATTTACTCGAGAACAAGTTATTTAGATTTATATGAAGGTTAGATATTAAATTGAAGATTTAGTGAACACTTGTTAATCGCTTGTTCAGTGGCCCCGGCGCCCTCTCACAATAAATACGAAGATACTTTTAAAGGGAAAAAATTAGGAGATCTCAACAGAGCACAAAATTGCTCCCCTGAAAACATTTTATTGAATTCCCCGCACTCTCTTCTATAATTTACCGACTTATTAACATCGAGATTTTATTATAATCACAAAAATTGCCGTGTTCCCTTCCATCCGTAATGAGGATGTTTACTTACCATAAATAAAAAGTAACTTGAAGCCTTGAAGCTTATCAAGGAAGCCTATAAAAATGTTATATCCAAAAACTAACGTTCATTCTAAAATTTGACCACACCTAAAGGCACGTTGTCACACAAGTTTGGTGACTAAGATGTAGTCAACCACGGTGTTCTTTTGACGGTTATCACATATTCCATAACAATGTTCACCATAAGAGCATTGGAAAGTATATGCAAAAATGTAGAAATAGTGATACATGGCGGTTTTGTTAACAGGCATTGCACCACCGACGCTCCAGCGTTAGTCTAGTTGTTTTAATTATATATGCAATTTATTGTAATTTTATATATATTTCTGTTGCAGGAAATCGAGCACTGCTACTACCACGGCACGGTGAAGGACTACCCGGGCGCGTCTGCAGCCTTCCACACCTGCAACGGCGTCTCCGGTGTCATTCACATCGGGAATGAAACGTTCGTCATTCACCCATTCTACGGCGGAGATCTATCGGTCAGTTTTCATTCACTTTATAACATTTTAACTGCAATCAATACCTGTTCGAAATTCTCTATACAATCTCTTTCAAAAACACCATATTTTTAGTTTTTAGTATCATTAACGTAAAGATATAGTTACGTTTTCTATTGTACCGGTTATTATTAAAATCAAATAACAAATCAAACGCATAGGTAATTGAAAGAGGAACAATTACAGAGTACAAATTAAAAATAAACAAAAATATTTCAATAACTTTCGTATATTCCATGCGTTGATGTGCTATTTTAGATTTATACGACCGTTTAAAAAAGAATCCGTTTCAAATAATACAATACAGTTTAATTCAAAGGTTAAAACATTGAAATAACTATTCAAAATATTGAAACAATGAACCATCGCTTAACGACTATCCAATATCCGAAATATAATAATAAAAATATCTGTATGTTGGATAAAAAAAACATATTGCTTCAACATGATGCATTGCTTTGCCTACAACGAAAAAGGATTTATTAAAATTTTTGTCTGTCTACACTTTATACGTGACTATAAATCCATTCCAAAATCAAATGAATGTTTCGTTTTAATTGAATCGGGTTGAGGAGCACGTAACTGGGTTAAAGGAGGTCTACACATCAACGTTCTTTGTAAGAAAAAAATAGCGAGCACCGAGCCAGGGTCCCATACAGTCGCGCTCACAAGTGATTCATTATACGTGTTTGGAAGGCGATGAAGTGTGCCAGAATGAATGCAAAGAAAGACGCCTTGACACGGCCCTAGTTAATAACAAGGTACTTGAACATGTTTCAAATGAAAATTTCGTTTATTCAAATTAACTTGTCATGTACAAATGTAAAACCTGATAGGATTGTGTTGCCTTTACTGAAAACGGTAGAGATTGTGAGGATACTATAAGTAAGTTACTTTCATTGCATCTTAGTTTTTGAATCGAAATTACAAAAATCGATCGAAGAAAATGTGAATGAGTTGTATGAAAGAGTGTATTAGAAAGATGTGAATACATATATTGTGACTGCCGATACAGATATATAGGAAAGTAGCACGTTATGTACCGATCCTCTGCAAGAAAAAGGAGATAATTAAAATAAAATTACGACTTAGGGTCCTTCAACAGAGAACATTTCTCTTAAAGGCCGGCAACGTTTCGATACATCTGGTGTTGCTAATGTCCATGGGCGTCTCTTCTTCTTTCTCAAATCTAAATTAGATGTGTTTACTTGCAAAATAAACAGGAAGTACGTGTATTAAATGGAGTATTTACTATCCTTATTAAATCCTCTTCGTTATTAATAAATAGCTCACCTGTATGGGTAGTAAGAGTAACACATGCTTCCTCCATTCCATATTTATAAGCATCTAATCTTACTTCGCCATATACACAGTTAATTATTTTGATAATTGATTTCCGCATAATATTAATCCCGTACGCAATATCGAGTAGACAATTAAGGCAGTTCCAGACGAGGTATGATCGCTACCTTACAATATTGCGGTGTATCTATTATTAGATATTTAATGTATCGGCGCCCTAACATTTCCTCTCTTCTATTAAGTACACTTTGAGAACCGTGTTATTAGTTTTAGTGAAGCGGAAACAATCCTTATTCACTCTGCTACGTAGTACAAAGTAAATAAACGTTACCTTAGTTTTAATTAAAAAAAAAGAACACCAGTTATTTAATTTATAAAAACAAAAATTCAATACGTTAATCTTAGATACACTTTGATTTAAATAGTTTTAACGTTCTCTTATTTTAAAAGTACACAATAAAAATATTTAGATACATCTTGATACTGCAAAAATAATTCGCCCTTACTAAACAATCGAACCTAACATCGATCCCTGGGGAACCCCGTATCCTTTAGACAGACAATGCGCCCTCATAGTCTTGTCTAACCAGTCTGCTCACTATCAGAGGACTAAAAACCATTTTAAATGACATCTACCATTATACGTGTTGTCTCTGTAATTAAATAGATTGTTATTTGACCTCATGTTAATGAAAGATGAAGTTTTAAGCAAGTTTCATCTCTTGAGGCAGTAGAGTTATGGTGAAGCGACAGTCTCGGTAGCTATTTGGTTTGGCCCTGAATCATTTAAGGGGCCGCATAAATTACTGTATATTTTATACCTGCATACATAAGTGTCTCGGTAGTTTTGTGTAACGTTACTCTTTAAAATGTCAATAATTGATTTCGGTGATGTCCAAAGTGTTGCTGGTGAAGCAATCGGCATTTGGGAGGATTTGATTCTATTAAGGCGTGTTGTGATGCGAGTTCATTAGTTAATAAAGAAATCTATCACAAAGTTCACTCAGTAGATTTTAAAAGAGGTCCGTTGGAATCAAAATGAGTGAATCTATTCATGATACAATTCGTGAGCACGTAGCTTGTTCGTGTTTTGTACACGATAATAATATAATTTACACATAAAATGTCACTTTGTAATTGTTTGCAACGGCCGCCGACCCACACGCGACCCGGCTCAAATCGCTCTAATGCCGTCCGTCAGAGCCGCCGTTGTCAGACAGAGACATTTGTCGGGGTCCAGATAATCCCGGCCCTTATCTGTGACCGCTGCATAAATTTAGTCACACCACCTTAGTGTGTTAACAGCTTTATTTGAGTGTGAGTTGTGGAGACATGTTTTTGCTCCTGGTGCTACCAAGCCTTGTTTACGAGAAACATCTATAATTCTAATCCTTAATATCAAATAAAACTGTTCCCTTTCTTCCCTTGTCAAGGGATTTGCGGTTGCAGGTAACAATAGTGCAATCCGGGTCCTAACGCCGTGTGATATAATTAAATAACTGTACAATTCAATTTGTGAATTGCCCTTACAAAATGGAAGGTCCCTTTGTTTTGCAAAATTTCTCACAAGATACTTGTAATCTTATTGTTATAATTTGAATGGTAATGTAATGAGGAGGAAGCGCGCGGCGCCGGCGCCCGCCCGTTGTCTTAAAATCCTTCCCAGCCTCCCCTTTGTCCTCCACATACAACAATAGATTACAATTAATCTGACGTCTATGTAATAATGTCTTCGTAATCTGATAAACGCATCTATGGCTCTGTGGTGGGCGCGCGAGGGCTTCGAAGTAAGCGGGTCATGAATATAATTCAGATATTAGTTATTTTTTTCTTCGCAAACGAACGGCGGTTTCTTCGAGATGATAGTCGACGCTACGGATGTGTGGGCTTTTAATGTTTGTCAATATTATGCACTGTCTGTTAAGCATTGTCTCGATTTAGATGACGCAAATTCAAAGTCTAGATATCAGTGTCTCTCGTCTCTATAGAAAGGTAATGTTTCTTCCTAAATCACAGTCAAAGAATGTACATTATTTAGTCTAATAAAATTAATGGTATTCTAAACTATGAGCACGTTTTAATAGTATCGTAAGTCATGTCAAACCGTAGTTATATTCTAATTTTAAATTAACGTTTGTGAATGATCGCTAGTCTCGTGGCCCCACCTTAACGGTATTACAATTCGCTTTACACAGTAATTAAGTGTAATCGCGCTAACTTAACGAGTCTCAGAGTGCAAAGTGACGCGCGGTGCCGGCCTAATGCGAGATTCAAGCCTGGAACAAGTAAGTGCGAGCAACGGCGCGCCAAGGTGTACTATCATTTAGCGATACATTTTCAAACTTCGCTCGGCTTCATGACGAAGTGATAATTCTTCGATGTTCACTTTATCCTTTTTAAAACCTACTTTCGTCTTGAATTGTCCGTTATGTTCCTACGTCATCACTATGATACTCGTCCATTAAGTATCAGATTTTATTATCATACAAAATTAATACCGTACTTCGTAATCGTGAGTTGTCAATCTAGATAATTTCAAACGGACGTTTATATAGGAGAGTGTCGGTGGCGCGGATGTTAAACGTTCGACCGGACTGGACTGTACTTGACATTATCCTCGTTAGATCCCCGCTATGTACCAATGTGTTTTTCCATTTGCTAATTTCTTATGTATCCTATGCTCTTACGGTGATGCAACCTTCACATATCTGTAAAGAAAATCAAAGATATGTGTGAAGTCAACCAACCGGCAATGGTCCAGTCTGATTGACTATGGCCTAGTCACCCCTAATAATAGGATAGGCTCTGATCCCTTCGGTGAGGACGTATAGTGATCTGATGATGATGATTTATACAGATAATGAAACGCTTTGTTTTGCTAATTACAGATAAGAGAATGGAGAGTGTTGAGTAAATGTTATTGTAGAAATTAGTGACGTCAGAGCTTACGTGGTGTTACGTCATAAATTTGCATTGCGGGATGGAAGGGTAGCGGACCATTGTCACGCAAATCATATTGTGCATGTGGAGCTCGCTCTGATTATACGAGGGACCGGCCATTGTTGAGTCGTATCTGTTTATACAGATTTTGAATTCAATTATAATGAGTTCAACATAAATTAAACGTATTTTAATATTTAATTAACGAATACTAGGAAGGGAGAGCGAGAGAGAACTAGAGAGAGAGACCAACTCCACTCTTCAGTTCCAACTCTCTCCTGGGCCGTAATTAAATTTAAAATTCTGTTTTGAAGATTTTTTTAATTTTAAAACAAATGAAATACGATAAAATTTCTAGTGAGATACGAGGAATGTGTGAATAGGTGAATTATCTGAAGCCTTCTGTGGTTTTGGTTGGTTAGTCATGTTTGCTGCAAATCATCTGTGACTTGATGACCATTTCTGACAGATTTCTAGTAATCTAGAAATATTAACGTTTTAATGATGTCCCAGCAGAAAATGTTTTAGTGGTTTTCCACTGCCTACTTTCCACTTTTATTAAAAATATGCATTTTATTATCTCCTGATTTTATCTATGAATATAAATATAAAATGTATTCTATTTATAAAACTTGATTAATTTACCTGAAGTCGCAACGACGCCTTCGCTTCTAGTTTAATATAAAAGCGAAACGAATAAAAATATCTCAAGGCTCTTTACGTGAAGCCTACGAAGTGAAAATAACCGATTGAAGGCGTAGGTAATTGCAGCGGAGATAATCCCACTGGATTCAATTTCCAATTGGGTTTACCCGCCACTTGTACTTCGCGCCGGCATTCTCGCTTCGAGTCCAGCGCTCCTTCAACTTCGTTTCGACTAAAGCGCTACTTCTACTTCGAATAACTTCGTTCGAGTTCGGTGTTACGCTTAGCTATAGTTTTACTCGCTATTGGCCACTCTGGCGTGCATTCTTGTATCGAGTCGTTATTTTTAACGATGTTCTGAATTATTTATTATGTCCCGGCCGTTGTTATCGGCTTATTGTTGTGTTCGTGAATCACTTTGTTTTGTCCGTAACAACACGATACGTTATTTTTATTATGAAATAAACACTGTCAGTGTTTGTTACAGAATTTTTACATTAATGTAGCACAGTGTTTTATTGCTTTGCTGTATAAGATGAGAAAAGAACAAACTGTCTTCTGATTTCGCTAGCATGACAAAGAGACTCCGCAAATAGACAAATCCAACATGTTCTTGAAGCGTAGCCTACATTTGATAGAGTGTGGGTGACGTCCCACATACATAAATTGAAATGTAAAGTGTGAATAAAACAATGAGAATTGCCATCTATAAATTCGGTAACATATGTGAGCGAGCATTATATTAAACATTGTCTTTTAGCTTTTTCAATAAATTGATTCAGTGTTGGCGAGGAGTCGTGCCGGTCCCGATTCCCGATCGGTCCCGCGGCGCTCCCGGCGCCGCTTTATCTAAATCGATAGCTCCCCGCGCCCCGTCTCGACACATTTAAAATTCCCTTCTGAACAGAATTCACAATTCTTTTTACCATCGAACTTTTTACGAACTGTCATGATGCGATAAAAAAAATTATGATAAAAGACGGTGCTGTGGATGTGTAAGAAAAATAGAACGCAATATAATTTCTTTTTTCAAAATATTTTATGTCAAATTATTTGTAAGGTGCATAACATATTGGTGAGAAGTAAGTACGGCAAAGAAGATTTAGAAATAGGGACAGTAAGTTATACATGTATGTAAATCTCCATACAAAAATAAGTCAAAGGTGTTGTTGAATACATTTATTAAAGCTTTATTAGTACTTGGAAATGTGACAGTTATTGTCGAAGCTATTTGAATAGTGTGAAAATTAACGAATCTCTAAGAGAGGTGGTTCGGTTGTTAAATTGCAAAAAACATGGCCGAATTAAATTGGCGAGAAATAGTAATTGGAAATTGAACTGGTCCACCTCCATTACAATTACCTCCGCCTACGACTGATTGCTGACGCTGCAAGGGGGCGCCGTAATAGTCCCTTGATACTATTACCGTTCAAGGTCAAAATCATAGGATAAATAATTTTAAACGACATACTAATGAAACTTAATTGAACACAATCCAATATTGACTATTTAATGACAACCCAGCAACGTATGCAGTAGTGAATCAAATTTATAGACACAGATTTCACGTTAAACATTATACTCTTTAATTATTCTGTTAACAATAAGCCAGTGTTATATTTTGCCATACTTACCGTATTATAACGTGACATTCTCATAACGCCATGTTTGGTTAGTATTGCTGCAGCGTGTACGTGACAGCCCTGACGGCATCCTGCGTGTGTTGACGGACGGGTGTGACTCAGCGATGCTGGCTCGCTGGATAAAACTACATGTGGGCTAGCTTGAGCTAGCATCGCTGCTGGGCCACAATTTGTTATGTTGCAAGCGATGTTAATAATTAATGTTTAATTTTCAATTATAATTATAAAAACTAACACTACTTTTAAACCTATACTAACAATTCTAATCTGACAAAACATGACATCTCATGACAACTGACGTACACCCTAATGCCGCCATGTTTCAGAAACTGTGAGGATAAATTCAGACACGAAAAGAAATAAACTCTAGTGTAGTTCCAAATTAACGTTGACATCGAAAAGTTATAATTCAATTGGTGCGTCCATCACGAAACTACAAAGTGTGGATATCAAGAAGTACATGACACGCGGCCCATGAAGGCGGCTACATGGAATAAGATAGCGAGTAGCTCGCGTGTCGAAGTTGTAACAAAGTTATAATTGGTTCTGTGCGTCTGATAGCGGGCGACAGGTGGCCGACGAGCCTAATGGCGCGCCCGCTGATATATCGCGGTTATATTAATTTTAGACAAGTATTAATTTAAACTTTATTACTTCATCACCTTACAACCGCGTCAAGGAACTATGTTAAGAGAGCAAAGACCACGGTGATATTTCTTAGTTTCAACCTGCCCTTTTCCCTGTGGAGGCTCGGCACAGCATGTACTCCTCATCATCATCATCATCAGCTCACTTTACATCCGCACTCAGGTCATCGGAGCCTACTCTGTTATTAGGGCTAACTAGGCCGCATTTAACCATGTTGGCCCAGTGCGTGTTGGTCGACTTCACACATATCTTTGAATTTCTTCTCCAATATATACAAGTTGCATCACGATGTTTTCTTTCACCGTAAGAGCGTCGGATAATATACACATGCAATTCGAAAATGGACAAACATATCGGTACATGACGGGGATTGTACCTGGAAAATGTCGAGTACGGTTCGGTGCGGTCAAGCGCTTAATAACTGTGCCACCGACGCTCAGTATGTACTAGTGTTCGATAAATCACATCAACATACAAAACACACATGAAGTTAGTACAAAAGTGTGGCAAATTTTAATTAGGTTTCTTACAAATTAACTCTACTTTAAACTATTCCTATCATGCTAATATCTCGAAAGAAAACTGTCGAAGCTTGTCTTGTTGGTGAAACAAACTTCTCAACCGAGCCTCTAGGAAGTCTTCGTGGAAAAAATCTCATCGAAAAGAAATTGCCCCGTTTGAGGCATTAAATAAATTGGTTTCGAAACAAAAATGACGACCTGGGCCACGGCAAGCCTGCACTCTGTGTTATGAACTGGGCGACTGCTCGGATCTATGTAACGGACCCTTTACACGCACCGCGCGACTTTTATTGTTTATCAACTTGTTCCGCTTTGCATATCCTTATTATCAAAGTATCTCTTGTATAGTTCTGTGCTGTGAGTTATTTAATATCCTATGAGGATGAAAACTAAAATTTGAAAATTATAAAAATCAAGAATCATGACATACTTTGGCATTTATTGGTTCTATAAATTTTTAGAATAATAATAAAACCCGTGTTTCTTTTCTTTTATTTACAGCTAGC
>JAODUI010000027.1:602605-627767 GCA_027563995.1 Papilio gigon
TAGAAATACATGTTTGATGCGACAAATTAATTCGAGTGTCTGTTAAATAGATCTAAGCAACCTCGACATACAAAGGATGTTCTCGCCAGTTTTAATTAAAAGACAACGCGTATGTAAGAAAAAGCCGCCTTCATTCGTCAGTACCGCCGTGTTTACCGAGTCGCTAATCCCATCCGGAAATCGTGACACCGTTTAATTTGAGTGGGAAATTAGATTCGAAAGCCAGCGGCACGAGGAAGGTATGTTTGACTTGAATTAGCTTTAGCCAAAATATATCCAGCCAATACACGGTGTGACAGGAAATGGAGTTTTACGAAGCCAATAACAAAATACGAAGATACAAATATTTAATTCCCTTAACTCATTTCCTCTAATTTATCTGAATATAAACCATGTAATAGGTAGGTCGTCGCCCCATGGCCGGATGATCTGCTCAAGTCGGGGCGGCCGAGGACCGATCGTCGTAGCGATCTTTGGTTGAGGGCTCCACCCAGTAGTGGGCCACATATCGCTGATATGATGATAAACCATGCATCTTGTAATGTAGACTTTATTCACTTATTTACACTTTCCGTATTCAATTTTCCTGCCCAACAAAATCCCAAACGCAGCCACACCTTCATAACTCACAAAAAGCGACCATTAGCACCGATGTAATTAATTCGTGGACTTACACGACCACTTGTTAACCCGGAACTTTAAATTTTACAACAAAAACTGAGGGCGCTGGGAAAAAGCTACGGCTCGTTAGTGACCCGTTATCCCGGAACCAAGTTTCGGGTTCCCGGGACCGTTCGTCGGTCAGTGTTAACTGCTAATCGGGAGTTTTAAGAAGTTTCGGGAACACGCCGCAGGTGGCGCCCATGCGTAATTAATTAGGTACCTGCTTTAGTAAGTGGATGTCCGAACAACGTTCATTTTCAATTATCGCTTCGATTCACGTTATACAAAACGTTAAACGAGTTAAAAGCTGTCAAAAAATATAGAAAATTTTCTCTTTATATGAGAGTTTTATTTTTAATTTGTCAAATAATGACATCAACATTATAACAAAGATGTTTCACAATTCAAGTAAATTACGATAATTATAAAGAACTAAACCAAAATTCTACACAATACAAAAAATGTTGAACACTTGATTCATCGCTTTCCGAATCATAAATGACCGACACTCTATTAACAAGAAAGGCGATGTTTAATGAGCCACTCTTTATCCCCCTCTCCCACATTCGTCCCCGGAATTCTCACAATTCAGTATCGCGACATCCCTTTCTGCTATCTCTTCTAATAAATCTTATTGAGGAGAAGAAAAAAAGGGAAAATGTGTTCCGATACGAGAGCAATTACTCTTTGCGCGAAACGGCCTCAAGTGGTCCCGATTGATCGGGGATGGCCCTTAATGGACTCACATAGATGATCTCGCCGCCCATCTTTACCATTATAGCCTACGCCTAAATTGCTATCATCTTGTAAAGGTGCCTTTAAGTTCTGCTAAGAGCAAATACGCCTTTCAATTAAAGCTTATCTGCCGTGTTTTAAAATAAAACATATATTTTTTTAAAGACATATTTCCAAATTGTCATTGTTAATACCAATGACGAAATAAATTAATAAATATTTTAAGACGTGTTCCGGCGATAGAAATCTACGACAGCAGTAACCTTGTCAAACTATCTATTAGTGATCATGGACACATATTAATGAGCTTTTCTAAAGCTAGAGAAAGGTGTGGATGGGTTGCGTAAGTAGTGTATTTAAATATGACGGCGGATAGAGATGTATGGAGTACATACAGAGCCGACCCTCATCCTCCTCATAGGGCAGGTTGATGACGATGAAATGTTAACATAATTAAATCACCGAGTTACATTTAATTGGAATCCAACAAAAAACGTTTTTAATAATGTTTTAAAATCAATCACTAACATAATGAACTGAAACAAAAGAATCTATTAAAATCAGTAACCGCGCGCGAGCTGATTCAATCGAGAGATTTGTGAAATCTATTAACTTTTAACAGATAAAAGAAACAGGGATCGAATCGTTAAATTTTGTTATCCCCCCTTCCCCCCCCCCCCCGCTCCGCCGCACGGGCTCGCCATAAATACCTGAGCTATAAATAAAATTAATACCTCATAAATATTACTCCGTGGACCGATGGGGGAGTAATGATGAAATAAGCATGAAAAACACCTGCTTTCCGCGAAATATTGCTTGATTATGGCTTGATGGAAATTAATTCACATTATTGGGGAAATAATTACAGGGCTTACTTTGCGCTTTCGCGGAAAACGCTCATTTCGCGATACCTTCCTTTCACAGTTACATGGGCCGGTTTTCGAATTACATCTATCCGACGTTCTTACGGTGAACGAAAACATCGTGATGCAACCTACACGTATCTGAAAAGAAATTCAAAGATATGTGTGAAGTCAACCAACTCGCTCTGGGTCAGAGGTTGACTATTGCCTAGTCACCCCTAATAATAGGGTTGGCTCCGACCCCTCAATGGGGACGTGTAATGAGCTGATGGAGTTTTTTAATATCCTGCAAACGTAATCGAAACTAGTGATAAAACATTTATTGTCACTATTTATTTTCTATGTTGCCTGTGCATCAAGACTGTTTAAGCTTATCTTAAATGCTAAAAGCAAAGTTAACTTAAAATACAGTTTATAGGAGAGCTGGCGAATCTGATATTTATAGGAGCATATTTCCAGTAAATGGATCTTTAAATGTTTCTTCACGGCGCGCTCTCTTTTGTTTTGTTTTCATTACATCTTGGCGCCGGACACAATCAGCGCGTTAACAGAAATTAACAAAATCTTAATAGAAATCTTATATCTTCGTATTTAAAGAGAATTTAAACGAACAATTTTATTTTAAGTAACAACTACTTTATTAATTTTTAATATACAATGTAACTCATTATATTATCTGTTTAATAAAAAGCCTATGTTACTTCTGTCTACGAGCGACCTTCCAGTAAAAGTCCCATCCATGTCAGTTCAGCCGTTTCGAAGATTACGCGGAAAAAACACGGACTTGCCGACATAAAGCCAATAATTCTAAAAAAAAATAATAGATAGGTAAATGTTGTTTAATAGTAGTTATAATCAAGGACTTTAAACGAGGATAATAATAACCGTGGGATTCCACTGGAGAGTAAAATCATTTAGTTACTTAAAAACAATCCATGCAAAGTATCCACACGGTGCGATACACATGATATATGGGTAGGTCCGAGTCCAACCCATCGCGCTTAAATATTTGGGACCCTTCTAGATCCATATTCACGGATCCGAAACATCGCGCACGAATATTTGGGTTCTTTTCGTCCGTATTCAACAGTGTGCGTCTAGTTGATTTATGAGCCCAGAAGAATTGGCGTTGAGTCGGCGATGCATCTTAATATGTCTTGTGCCAACCCTACCGTTGGGTACACACAACATTGAGAATAGGGTTGTGCCGACACACGAAAGATTTAAATTTAAAGATTCTTTTGTATTTCTTTTTATTAATTATGTATGTATTTTTTTTTATTCCACCATCATCATCATCATTATCAGCCTAAGGTAGTCCACTGCTGAACGTAGGCCTCTCTCGATGCCCCGATGACCGTGAAGATTTAATTGAACAAATGTTAATTAACACCGTGTGTGTACAGAGTTGTGAAAGATTACACCTACCTAGTCTCCGTTACTCTCTAGAGCATAATTAACAAGTTACGGAATTCCCGGCCAATATTCTCTTGTCCGTAACACAGTGTAGACTAAATACTAGCGCGTTACACTCTAGGGGATGTTACGTCCTAAATATTTGTTCATCCTTTCATCTTCCTTGTCACAGTACAATGTTAGTAAAGAAAAGAAGCAGATAATTGTATATACAAATATCTAGTTACAAAATTAGAGCAATGTTAAAAGTTCAATTTCTCCTAAACTATAAAGATCGAAGTTACTAAATACAAAACGTTTTATAACAGACATCATCAGCTTCCCAAATACCTCTTAAAAGTATACACAATTATGCATTTAAGTCTAGGAATATCAGTAATTCTGTAATTAAGAATGTTAAATCCGGCTGCTCGGCTCCACCGCACCACACTGAGCGAAGTTAGGTCTCGCCTTCGTTACGGAGCTCGGCGTGACCTAGGGAACTAAACTAATTTACTCTAAACGCTCTTGGCACTTGCAGAATACGTTTATTACGTTCAAAATTGAATAATGCCGCTTCCCGATTCGAGGAATCCTCTTGCCAATGACGTCATACTTGTTTTTGAATTCACAACGAGAGTTAAATTTAATTTACATGTGAAACATTTGAAATCTAAGTAACAAACAAAAAAAAGTATTACAAGCCTATGTAGCTAAAATTGACATGTGTTTACAGGCTGCAATCGCAGACTTAGTAAAAATAGAAATGTTGGTATTATCAATTTAAACACTGAAACATTCCAAAATTAACCCATATAGAATAAATGGGATTGTCAGCTCAATATCCTTACGGTAAATATTCTTTTCCTTTGTATTTGTGAGTGATGTTAAAGTCCGCACAACGTAAGCGAGGTAGCAGTAATATGATCATGTCTGTTTTTGCTTAAAGTCTTAAGTAAATTTGTCTTAACTAACTTAACACTAACTTGAAATTGAAACGTCCCGTTGAAACTCACAATTGAATAACGCCCGATGTAAGGGGGCAGTGCATAGCTTGTTTGCTGTTGTTTTTGCTACACCACTCGTCGTTTAGACTAATTTAAACTTAAACTTAACTAACTTGGTAAAGCGCAGTACGCCGACTTACAATTAAGTGACCCAGAGTCTTGTTTATAAAATTAGAAACAACACCGAAGACTGTTTTGTTTTTATAAACGAGTAGCTTTTGCCCGGGAGGTTCGCGCGGTATTAAAAAAATGTGGTATATCCCTCTTCTAATGTCTCTCTATTACTGGAGGTCGACCTCCAGCTCAGCGTTCCCATCTCTGTTGTACCCAGCGAAGGACGTGTTCTTCGCTGGCAATGTTGTTCCAGTACCCGATGTTACTCAGTCATAATTGTCAGCGGTATTTCAAAGAAAATTAATCTTTAAGCTATTTATAGAGTCGTTAAAACACAGCTGAATTCCGAAAATGCGAGAAAATATCTTGAAAATTGTTTACTTAGCAAAGTACCGTCGGTTCCTGTTGATTTATTACTTGTATTACAGTTGAAAATATCGAAAGTAAGTTTTAACAGAGTGGCCCGCAGAGGGCGCCGGGATCTAAGATCGATCACCAATCTGCCTAAATGCAGAGCGGCTCCACTTCACTCTCCCACTCGAGCATCGCGAGTTGGAGAACTCTCCATTCAACCAATACTAACTTTATTTACTTTGAAAACACGTAAATGATAAAGTTTAATATGAAGGGAATAAATGAGTATACTTATAATGCCGACTATTCTCAGACTCGACGGAGGTCCATCTTGAGGGTTAAGTAATGATCTAAATTCACGGTTGTGTGCACGCAGACGCATTAAGTCTGTACCGAACATCACGTGAGTGAAGCTGTGATTTATAATTAGCGTATAAAGATGTAATTCAAGGTAAGGCTTAAAATTTAATATCTTAATATAAAATAATTAAAACACGCGACATCAACTGCACGTCTCTGTTCGCTAATTTCACAATTCCCGTCAGCAGTTAATTTATAACCTTATTATCAGCGATCCCAAAAGACGTAATATTTTCACGAGTATTTATACCGCGTGAGTCGGCCACGGCGACCTCGCGCCATCTTGCGGAAACTTTCTGAATAAATCTTAAGCCGAAAATAAAATTAATTCTACATCTCGAATGTTTTTTTAAGCAAAACATTTTTTAAGCAAAAAGCTTAAAAAATGTAACATGGACGACTATGATTGTTGGATAGGGCTATTTAACTTCCTTCTATAATCATTAGAAGTTCAATCTTTTAGTATTGTCATTACTTGATTATACCAACAGTATTATAAATGCTAAAGTTTGGATAGATGGACTTTGACAGGTAACTCTACACAAATATTTCATGGCACGTAGATTAACTCAACCGACACCAAAACCACATCAATAATTGTTCCACTGTTCGTTCGGAGCGGATTGTTTCTTTTTTTACCATTCACCTCATTCAGAACGAACGAATGAAAACAGTTCGTTCAATCACAGCTTTATTTAGACGTACCGAAATATTTGGGCTGCATCGCTTGTGTTGTTTGTGCCCGCCTTTATTGTTTTTTTTTCTCTCCATTGTCAATAGACACTGGCACAATGCAAAGAGTAACTTTTGAACTACTGAATGATTAATTAAAAGGTAAATAACGGTTTTATTTAAACAAAGAACAATATGTTGTTTTGAATTAAATGTGGCTGCTTTTATTCAAAAGCCGCGGCTCACGTTCTAGTTTTAGCAATGAGAAATTATTTACGCACTTATAATGTTATTGTTTCTTTATCATGTTGTACAAGTTTATCTGTCGTTTAAATTAGCATTTATAGTAACAGGAACTTTTTGCTTATATCTCTATTAGAATATTTTACTAACCTATTTTTTCTTTACAATTTATTGCTGGACAAAGGGTTCCGCCAATGATTTTGATTTCCATCGTAGGATAACGACCACGAGAGAGGTCAGACAAATTTGCACGAGATCTGGCCACATTTGTGCGGAGCTTGCGGTCGGCTTTGGCGGGCTTTCTAACGCTACAGCCTAGATTGACCACGTCAATAGCCTTTAACGGATAATTCGACAAAAATGTGTCATGTTAGTAAGAATAATATAAAATCCTAGGAGGCGCTTCAATCGGCTTCTTTATTACGTCACTATGTACGCAAATAAATTAGTTCCATATTTTTCCGCAATATGGCGATGGCTTTTTATATCTCTGGTCTGACTATACAATGCAGTGTCGGCAATTAACACGCTAAATACATATTTTTTTCTCTATTTTCTATGTATTTTCTAATATATCACTTTATCAATGGCGACCCTAAGCTTGTACATGAGCGTAGCGGAAATTTAAGTTGGATTCAAGCGAAACATTTGCCATTGCAATATAGACTCGGTTGCTTCGTGTTAAAGTCCATTATCTTACAAATTTAGTGAAAATCCCTTGTAATTGGACTAATTAATTGACGCGCCGTGCGGCCTTCTGCAAAAAGCTGACATCTATACAGCGAATACTGGACTTGGTTCTTATAAATTATTGACTAAACTAGACTATAGAGAAGAACACGAACATGAAATAAAATCTTCCATTGTTAAAATGATTATACAAATAGTGTAAGTGTTTGTTTGTTTAGTAATAAAATAATACTAAATTAATTCTTGGTCACGATCCTACCTGATGCCTAGTGATGATGAGGTCGAAAGATGGGACACGCTAGTTTTTAAAATGCTTATTAATTTTACTCTTAGAGGCACTGACATCGTACTTGGACGGAAATACTGGATTATCAGGTAACTGCAAACAGTTAATTACTGTCTGGAAAACGCGTAGGTTACTTACTAACGAAATTGCTAGATGTAGAGACAGGTATATAGTGAAATATAAAGTCAAATGCTTAAAAAGTTTGGTAGTTTAATAAAATAAATTTTACGAATATCTCTAACAGACTTCAAAATGTATTTCCTACGCATTTTTCAATTTTTTCTGGCAACGAAGCACTTACAATCTGACAGGACACTTTACGTAACTGTACGCGAATATTCCTAACTGAAATTTACGTCAATACTTTATCGAATCCGTCTGAGAGCAAAATTTAATTTGAGCCAAAAGTACAGGTGAAATTGTTCCCCGGCCGGTAAATGGAAAGCGATATATCATACCATTCAAAATCACTTTTCTTATGTAAAAGGCGCCATATATCTTGTAGTCGGAATAAAGCATTTTCTAAAAGGCAAAAGAAAGAGGAAATTGCAAAAAGAATTTAATAAAATTCATAAAAAATGTCTTACATTATATAAAACGTTGTCGGCCCTAGAATTGTGCAGTCTTCTTACCGTAGGTTCACTATGATAAAGGCACGAAATACAACTAAACGACTCTGAGTGCGACAGATTGTCTGGAACCGCCAAGCACACAGCTTTCTTAGAGCGGTACAAAAATATCAAAAACTAACAAAAATCTGCTAATATTTCAGTAAAAAACACATAACTGTTTTTTTTTTAAATATGCTTTAAAATGTTTAGTTACTTGAAAAGATTCCGCATTCGACTCTATTATTCCAAACGTTTTCAATACTTCATACTGGCAGTGATAAAAATGCTAGCGGGGTACGTCACAAAGATAACCTCTGTGCATTACTCAGCACTTTCACGGAATATATGAAGACGACCTGGCCATAAAGAAGACGTAACAGACAACTAGATGTATGTGTGATATGATTCCTTTTTCGTTTTTTTATTTTTAATACTCAAAAAAAAGAGTTCATAAAATTATCTTCTCCTTGGTAAGATTGTTATAAATGGCCAGTTACAACTATTTTTTTTTAAATAATAAATAGAAATTGTCTGAGTAACAAACATTTAACAGAAGGCACGTCGTCTGTAACAATTTAGTAAATAAACAAACAGTATCTTTACAAATCGAGTGCACTATCGGAACATCGGTAACTTATGTGCTCCCAATTCTTTCTACAGAGCGTGGAGGCAATACCTTTTTCTCTAACGAAATATTGTCTCGCGGGCTACCGCTTAGGGTTGCCAACTTCATGTTTTTAAAACGACGATGATCCTCTTTCTTATCACAAAGTTTAGCTAACATTATGACTTATAAACTTAGCTAAGATATAACTTTTTAATAGGAGACAACGACGTAAAAGAATATCGGAATAAAATACCTTCAGTTTTAACTGAACAGTTGTACTACACAGTTAGCTTACGCATATACCTTGGCAAAACTGTTAATTGTACAGTTTAAGTGACTTTTAATATATTGCCTAAACACATACGTTATAATTGTACAGTTCCTTTTTTTAATTCCGATGACATTAATTTTTTTGGCACAAAATAATTATCTATTGTAAATAGAAGCAGCTGTAAGTTGAATGAGTTGCTCAGACAAATGGCGGTGGTAACATTTCGTTTCGTGTTTTCCTTAACCCTTTTTAGGGTTAAGTCGTTTGAACCCGATTTTCGCCAAAGCTTAATTACACCGACTTGATGGATGCTCGCCTCTCATGGAACGGCGCATCACACCACCTAACGAATTACAAAATGACAGTAATACTATTTATAAAACTGGAAACGTTTTCCATTTTTAATAGTTGTGAAGGTTTTTTTAAACGACATGAGTGACATTTGATACTGTTCAAATTAATGAAAGTAAATGCATTAAATATTTTAAGAAAATAAAAAATGTATCCTCAATTTTAGTTAGACTATGTTTGTTTCTTTATTCGCGTCTATCTCTGTGCCAGACTGTACACAATTCGTTTAGCTGTTTAGGCGTTACCAGCTAACAAACACCCATCTACATTATTTATCCTAAGCTCCTGGTTTCTCTCCAGCATGTATTCATCTGCGTATTTATTGCATGATAGCGTCCAATGATTGCTTGGCATTCGCAGCCCTATCTCTCACGAAGTGGCCACGACGCGCTTACTTTCCCCACCTGCGGCTTATTTATTGCCCCCGGGAACTACTTACGTGAATAATGGACCCCTATCCATGGCCCGTGTGAGAAAAAATTACTCAATACAACCTCTTTATTGCTTACATTTTATTGTTTGGACGATTAACAACAGCGGGCATGGCACGGAAATTAGCGTGAAATTATTTTATTGGCGTTTGTAACGTTTGTATCAGATTGCTCGGTGTACTTTCCTACCGCTGCATAAATCTTCCATCCATCCTAACTTTCGTGTTTATAATACTAAATATGATCCTGTTATAGTTCTCCACTATGTTGTTTAGTCATAGCGTGAAAATAAAGCCTTCCATTCACGTTACCGGCTGAAACTCGACGTTTCACGTAGATGCAACCAAAATTCGTTAGCAGTGCGCAATTATGCAGCGTTCCATTAGAGAGGGCTGGATTACGTTGCGGGCACCCACACCTGTACAACAAATCAAACTGGAAATTTTACTGGTACTAAGTCGAAAACGTTTTAGTTCTAAATGTTGACACTTTATGAAACAAAAATACAGTTCCGCAAGGTTGTACTTGTCAGTGTAATTAGACGGTGCTGCCCTCTAACTATAAGTGTGACTATATGATAAATATAATGGTCGCCCATTGGTCGAAATTCGATCAAAATTTATTTTTCAATCAATAAAATCAATCTCAAAATCAATGAAAGTAAAAACCTTGGTAGACAGAAACCACATTAATATCATCATCAGCTCACTATCCGTCTCCATTGAGGGGCTTGCAGACTCCCCTATCATTAGAGGTGAGTAGGCCACAGTCAACAACGCTGGCCCAGTTCGGATTGACTTCACGCGGGTTGATTGATATGAACATAGTCTAAATATTAGTATTTCCTCTTGATTAGGCATCTGTACTTTACGTACGTATATTCAGCATTAAAATAAATTCTCAGTAATTTTAAATGCATTCCTTCACATTTGCGAGGATCGCCCTCAATCAGCGTTAGGGCGATATGGTAATTACGCGCGAACATGAGTTACGAAGAGTACATGCAAGTCCGAGCGACCGCCGACCGCCGACAGTTCGGCGCACATTAGAATAAAATTACAATATAATTACCAAGTTTTCATATTTGCATATTGTTGAAAAGTTTCCAGTATGTTTTGTAATTCGAGTATATTTATTGCAACTAAACTAGGTACTCCTATGGGGCCGTGGGAAATTCGAATTGCTTGTTACAAACAGTGAAGTAAGGACTAGAAAATGTAAATTTAATTGTAAGTGAAGTATCAAACTTAAACATACCACAGGGAAGTGTTCCCATGAATTGACTAAAACCATACCTGTCACTGAGTTCCATCATCGCACGAACCAACAGAGCTCCAAGTTCGGTACCACCTCGATGATTTGGCATTCTAAAACAAAGGTTTTCGCGTAACTTCCAAAGTGGCACAGCCGTGTTGTCCAATAGTCTGTCTTCAGTGGTAGCAACTCATACTAAATCCACCTTAAGAGACTGCCTAATTAACTATTTACTGACTCTGAGTATGAACGTACCAAAGAAAATAATAAGCAGTTAAACTTCTTTTTCCCAATGAATTTTTATTTCGATGTGTTAAACACTGACTGCTTTAATTGGATATCAAACAATGTATTAGAAGATGCAATTGCACAAATAGAATTGTTTCGTCCAAAAGACAGTGCTCGGTCCGGGGGAGGGGGTGGGCACCGCAAGGCCATCAATTAGGCCCAGACATGCTATCTCACTGACTCGCCTGCTTTTCCAACTCCAATTTATACTCACTAATGAACTTTGAACGATAAACTAGCTACCAAATATATACTACTAAATCAAATCGACTTAAAAAACATCATTATTTTAAGTTCTACCTAGTTTTGCCTTTGGCCAGTTCTAGGCCTATCTATCTCTATGCCTAGATCCGTTTAGCCATTTTAGAGCTACCTGCTAAAATCTATTCGTACATGAGTTACCTGTCTCCTTTGAAATAACATTTAGCGTTTAAAATGTTAGCAACTTAGTATTGTATAGTAAGAAGATTGCCAACATTTAATATAGTATAAAATAAACATTCCTTGAAATAATCACAATCTTATAAACTACATTTATTAGAAGTGGAATAAATCGTTACGTTTGCTGTTTCAAAGCACCGTAAATATGAGATCGAATTTTTCCCTCGATTTCAAATCGTCAGCAACAAATAAACGTTTCTAGCGCCTGCAACAATTTATGAAGAGGCATGACGCGTTACATTTTATGTACAATAAATGACCAACTCTGCGAAACAAACGTTACGTGCAGTTACTGTGGTCTTTATTGCTTTACCTTAAAGACTCTTATCGTCTGGCGCAAGTATTGACCACATTGGTCATGTAGTTTTCCACGGAGGTTGACATTTGTGAGTTCTCTCGCACGTCGGTCTGTATTTATGGATCTTATTTATTTTATTTCGTAATGTTGAACGCTTGGCGTCTCGGCCAGGAATATATAGCGTGTGTTTCCTTTACCCCTGACTTTAAGAAATGTAATGGAATATGAAATTGGGAACATCAAAAGGAATCAAATTATAAGAAATTGGCAAAAAGGACAAGTAATTAGTCTTAAAAAATTTATGCAGCATGTCGGGAATACAGCCTTAAGCTTTCTAAGAACTTTTGTTGAGTACGCTCGTAACAATACTTCACAAAAAACTAACATAAACAAAAGCCAACAGTAATCAAATCTTACTTCACCTGAACACAAAATTAAAGTAATAAATCCAAATGTAAAATTAACGGACTCACCGAATAACGCCTTCAAAAATTAAAACAATATTTCTGTCGCGATGAATACAGCTTAACTCAAAAACTACTGCGAAAACAAAATACGAAAACAACATAAAGCGGGCACGGACGGTGGGGCACATCCAATTTGGACGCGCTTATCCGCCAAATTGGAGTCATTTCTCATTGCGTGCTGTTTATAGCGTCAGCGCAGATGCTACCTGCTTACACACGCAATAACAGGGTTGACAGAATTACTGATGTATAGTGCAACAATCTGGACTGATACGCGAGGCGCTGCTGCCGAGGTTAGTTCTGTCAGAAGTTAGAAAAACCTAGACAATGGACACGTCACTTCCTTTGCCTAGTTTTTTAAACAGTGACAAAACTACGACAGCACAAGGATCTTCTGATAGTTTTTGACATTGATAGGGGGCAGCAATATGCTGTCATAATTTAGTTTGACTGTGCCTACCGGATATGGATGATATAACTAACTAATATGATTAGAATTTACTTCTGTGTCAAACTTTAACATAGTCTTACTAGAATTAGTAAATAATTTTTACAAGTTTCCTCTGCAATAAAACTTTTTTTCCCTTCCACCTCCGTCACGCAAACTTGCCTCCAGACTCCCCGACAGTCGAGACGTGATTGGGCTCTGTAATTCGATTTTCTCATTACTTTTACCTGAACGCTGAAAGAAGCCCTTCCATCTACAACAGTTAAAACGTGAACGCATTTTTTCCATTTCTTCCAGCTAACAAAGTCAAATTCTTAGCTCGCTTATTAGAAATTTTATATATATGTAATATATTTTCTAAATAAATTCCGTATATGTTTGTATCTGACGCAGTACGTACTACTCTTTTATTCATGCTTGTCACAATATCCATCTTCTTACAGTTTCTTCGCGCTTCCGTTGTTGGTATTGTCATCTACGTTCCGTGACAAGATAATAATTTTTGTTCCTTATCTGAGAGCTTATTTTCCTATAATCGGTTTAGTTTAAAAGAAGAGACCGAGTTGTCTCTCGTGATTTGTATTCTCTCAGGCGGCGCATAATAAATTGAGTAAAACTCAGTTCTCGTGAGATATGAAAGTGCGTCCAGCGCGGCGGCGAGAAGGCGATAGTTATCTTGCAGAATTTATTACTAGAGTTGTATGAATGTATAATTTTTATAAGAAACGAGATTTTTATAGTATAAATCTACCTCCCCTCCTTATAAGAAAACAGTGGGATATATCGTACTAACTATGCAGGACTAATATTTTATATAAAAAAACGCAGGTAGCCCGTCAGCAAGCGTGGTATTGCCACAAAATTTGTCAGGTATCCAGTTAGTCTCTAAATTTATAATACATTAAAATATTCGCATATGTCCGTTTGTTTCAGCAGAAACACCCACATGTGATATTCGAGGCGCGCACGAAGGCGAACAAGGGCTGTGCCAACAAGCTCGAGTTCAGACCGAAGAGCAGGCGCACGAAGCACGTGTCCTTCGTCGAGGAACCCCTCGGCGATGACCCTAGGAACGCGTAAGTACAAGTGTCTAACTAGCTAAAGTAAACTAGATCAAGAAAATGCAAAATCTCGAGAAACAGTAACTTTAATATTTATACGGGAATATTCAATATTCATTCGTTTTATTATACAAAAGATAACCACCTTGGAGAAGAAAAATTCCACAGTATGACACAAGAACTGGCTGTGTCTTATAAATCATGCCACGTCTGCGCCAAAGTGAATAATGCAGCAAGCCTAAGTTTGCAACTCGTTTCTGAGTTTTTTCTCCCTCCCGCTCCGGCCAGTTGTCAGTTTACTTAATGAATTCTATTTGAAGCGAATACGTGAATTATAAATTGTACGAGACTCAAGTTCGATGTAAAAAGAATATTTAAATAAGAAAGAAAATAATGAAACTATGGATGAGGAAGACGAAGCAAAGTATTTAAATGGTACGCAACATCAACACGAGAAGGATTTTTTATATCGCCACCTACAGTTATGGATAAATACATTAACATAGATGACACTCTGCAGGTTATGCAAGGAAGTAGGAGAGTCAAGTTGCAAAGACATCACTTTGACATTCTTAAGAGCATTTGTATTTAAAATATAGACTTTTCTGCGTGTTATTAACTTACTTGCTCCAATCTCGCTTCAGTAGTTGTAACAATCGTTTAACTTTACTTAGTACTCTGATCAAGTGACCTGAACACGGGGCCCTATATGGATGGTTCCATGTGTGTTCTACTTGGTCGAGAGCCAGGTTCCTCCCTTATTCTGACACGCCTTAGTGAACCCTAAAAGTTCCGCTTCGTACGAAGTCTAAAGATAGGAAACCAATGATACAAAGTCAAACCAATGTATCTACTAATTGATCCTTACTCATTGGGCAAATAGAAGCACATTTTTTATAATATAAAATCAGCCAAATATCAACGTATTAAGATTAAATGTTTCCTGGAGGAGTCGAAGACAACTTTCCGAATACGAGAATTCGGAACGTTAACCTATCTGGGTCCAATCGGCGCCGTCGATAAGGCGGCTCTTTCACTTATTACACCCACTTTGAAGCTCCCCGGGGACATTTTAATGATGCCCTTTGACATTCCAAACCGTCGTTACGGAGCATTGATTCGATATTGAACGGTAATGGGCTAGTTAACCGGACTCTGTTTTAGACCCTTAGTCGTGGACCCGCTCTAAATTTGATTAGAAATTCCGAACTGAGAATTTTATTTATTTATTAAAAACGACACGGTTTGAAGGATAATTAGGAACTTCATATTTGATCAAACATGACTTTTTTAATAAAAAAAAGTTGATGTTATTTTAATACACCATCTATATAATTCTACAAATAGTAAATATCCAATTTAACAATTAGAGTCAATTTTTGGAAAATTCAAACATCCTGTATACCAATGGAATTCATAGGACTATCTGTAGAACAAAAACGGGAGTATCTTAAATCAAAATTTGAATAATAATACCGTCGACCGTTTCATCTCAATCCTTCAAAGAGACGAACAAACTCAACTTCCAAACAGGTATCAAAAGCCTTCCTTAGAACGTAGTTGAATGTCAAACTGTAAACGCGGCTTCAAATTACGGCGGAGCTGAGATACGATTGTTCGTAGATCTGATGATAATAGAAACAGTTTGAAGCGACACAATCAGCGACCTTCCTAAACTTTCTGCATCTCTACCCGGGTAGTAAGTTTATCGCTCACTTAAGTCTGCATTTAATACGGTCTCAATAAATTGATTACATTCTCTGGCAACACAATTGATCTTATTACTAAAGAACGCCATTTTAATTGAAAAAAAAAACATAACAATGTTAAGAAATATATTCTAACTTAGTTCTCGCATTTTTGAAGTCGATTGAAAGGATCCGAATGGTCTACGGAATACACCAAAGCGAAGTGAATTCCGTAAAACAGTTCTTTTTTCAAATTGCCATTTTTTATTTCGCGCCAAATTGAGACGTCTCTTCATTCAACAAAGGAGTTTCCGGTTATATCCGGTTATATTTCGTTTCGAAAAATGAAATATTAATAACTCTCAATTCTTCCTTTTTTCCGTACAAAGTAGGAAATGAAATTGTCAACGACGAAATGAACAAATTTCAGCAAATGTAAATTAAATATTTTTCACCTCGGCAACAATTCTATTGAAGGTTTGTAAGGTATACATCTTAATTAATGAATTACTGACTTTGTACTCACAAGACGTCACACAAATTACTGTCGCAACATGTCAGGAAATATCAACTGATGGAATCAGCATCCATATTGTAAAAATATCAATCAATACAGCAAATCATATTTTCGTATACTTATTATTGTGTATTCATATAGCAGGGGTTCACGAAAGTCTCGAGAAGACCGGTCGTGGCGCTGGTGGCAGGAGGCCGGTCTCCGGTCTCTGAGCAGGCGGCGGCGAGACGTGCGGGAGACCACCAAGTACATCGAGACCGCGCTCGTCATTGACAAAGCTATGTTCGACAGGAGAAACGGCAGCACGCGCTCTGAAGTCGTCCATGATGCTATACAAGTCGCCAACATTGCTGACTTGGTGAGTGGGAATAAGTAAAAAGCGAAATAATTTTTACAATGATAACCACCGTTTTCCACGAATGTCATGTACACCTGGAACTGACAGATCTGGCTTTGTCATCCAAATTGACCTATCTCCATTTAAGTCATCTGAATCATTTCAATGTGCAGGATGAGTGCTTTCCAGCATCGTTATACCTTCGGAAATGAGTTCGACATCGCCAACCGTACACTAATTCTATTTTTATTCCAGTATTTCCGCACCCTGAACACGCGCGTGTCGCTGGTCTACATTGAGTCCTGGCAGAGCGCCGACCAGGCGGACATCGAGCGCAAGCAGGACATCACGCGCGCTATACAGAAGTTCAGCGACTACACTGCCAGGAAGCTGTTCAAGATCGAGAAGGACACAACACAACTTCTCACGTAAGTGAAATTTACTGATAATTTATAAGATTTCTTATACGATAAATGTTTTTAAAAAGTAGTTCAAATCAAGACACGAACGGAAATAGAAAATATCATTGAAGACAGTTTATAAAAATGTTCTCATTTGAAATTACGTACGAACATATTTCTTTGATCTCTCTTTAAAAATACTTTTAAATTCTTAGGATCACGCGCTAAGCAAGAATTTTCTCGTAATTTTAAAAATATATAAATCCGAATAAAAGCACATTCGTATTGCTTCAAATACATTTCATCCTACTTATATAACAAGTTTAAAGAGTAGAATTTTAATGAAACTAAAGCTGGCACGCCGAGCTTTGAGGTTCTGATGAGCTGCACTTAAACTATACTTATGGCATTTTTCAATCTTTATCTAAAAGGTGTGCAAGTAAGATTTTTTTAATGACTTACAATGTTCTTTAGTATAGATTTTTCAAACCAAATCTAACAATAAGAGACTATTTGTGAAGGATATAGAAATAGCATTGTGTACAAATGATCAATAAAAAGATATACAATGTCTACAACCGTAACTTAAAATAGTTATCATAAATACAAGCAACAAGCAGTAGTATTCTTCAGTGCCAGCCCGTGTGAGAAGCGGCGGGCTATTGAGCGCGAGTCGATTGAATCTTTTGAAGTGTTGGAGCGGCATCAGACATTTCCAAGATTAATCTAGCGAAAGCGAAATCCGTCGCATATAAAATTTGAACGATAAACGTTTCCTACGGCGAAGAGTTCAAGTAATGCGTCTGCGATTGACATCTGAGCCAATTTATGACTTAAGTTTCAGCCATTAAAGTACATTTTGCAACAGCCGCTTATTTTCGAGGGAGTTATTTTAACAGATCCGTGTCTAGATGCGAACGTGACAATTTCCGTCGGATGCCGGATATCCTTTCATAATTTTAAACGATAACAGTTGAACGTGGAGACATATTTTCAGGCAGGCGTCTACGTTTGTGCGTAGTTTACATTATTACAGTCCAGCAACCCGATGGCAATCGAAATAAAATCTGAAATGCAATGGGAAATTTGTTATTTTGGTTCTAGTGATAATTCCAGTACAGTAATTGGAATTGAATTGTATAGTAATGAGAAATGCAACACACGACACAGTCGATCAACAAACTGTCACAAAATGGGATATCCCTTGATCCCTTTAGCTGCCTTTTAGCGCCCGTGCAGCGGCCCTTTGGCCCTCCGGCCCTCCAGACAGATCGCAATTCAATTTACACGCAATTCGTTTACACACGAGCTTGCTTCTAAATGTCAATAAAAACCTAACTCGATTACACGACACTTCATTAACTACGAGCACGTCACTCGTTAACTTATTTCACAGTTTTGTATTTCATTTTGAGAACATGAAGTTTTTTTTTAATTACAAAATAAGATAGGAAATGAGCAAGCAGTCCGTGGATGTTAAAAAATGACAGAGTAGGGGATGTATAGTAAGAGAATGCCTTACTGTCCTGATCTATGCGTCCTCTTTTAAAAAAAAGTCGAAAGAAGAAGAAGAAGAAGGAAGCTTAGAATCATATCCCCTTCACGTCTGTTCTTTAACTAGTGTCTTACTTGTTTTAGTATATCCAACTTAACAAATACATACAATTCATACGACACACAAAGGCCTCACTTGCCAGTGAACGCATGCTGCAAACTTGCTTCAATTATATGCACGGTGAAGCTCACAACCGTTGTGATGTCTTGGCAGTAATTTGGCAGTCGCCGGTCGCACTGCCTTGTTAATAACTTTATCTCGAACTGGTTTGATTCATGCTAACTAGAGAGCTTTTCAATTTTGAAACAATAGTATTTGACGCCGACCTGATCTACATTGATTCTACTACATTGAGAGCATACATGTATGTTTTTATAGATAAAAAATTTAACCTTAGTTAGTGGTCGCATACTGATCGAAATTCGAAAATAATCAAAGATTTTTTGTTATGCTTAAAAAAGGTTCTTCGTCTATTAAGTATTTTAAATAATAATTTCTAGTTAATTATAACCGTAAGGAACAAGTCAAATCTTTTCGCCAAGATAATTCCGAGAGCACTAAACATGCAGTACAATATCCAGTTAATCAGAAATGTTCCTAAACATACGAAATCAAGGCGGGTTCATTAGAGTGAGTGTCGTCGCATTGTCGGAGTTCATTTGTGCTCTACAATAGTTTGTCAAGGAATATTGACGAAGCATTGAGTTCGTAGAGAGCCGGATTACAAATGAGATCGACTAACTGTATCAGGGTGTAGCGCTACGGACTCGTAGCGCTACGCCTACGCTTTAATAAACGTAGACGTCTACGAACTTTGTCATAATGATTCATTATGAAATAATAATTGCTTGTCTGTTGAAAGTAGAAAACATATTAGTCTGTTATTGTGTTAAAATGAAATTATCGGAAAGTCAACTCATACAAAGCCGGGGCAAGTTGCTCGTTAGCTTAATTAACAATGCTCTTTTTGGTTGGTAACTAAACCACATAGTTTCTATTCCAAACGCAACTAACAGTCTGCAGTCCATTGTTCCCATTCAAAGTGACAACTCGACTAGAAACTTCATTACATCTACAATTAGTGCAAAACTACATCCTACTACTGTGTGATGGCAATTAACCTTTCACTAGTTCATACAGACTAGGCCTTCTTGTTTCATATTAAAGCACGTCTCTAGCTCTACTATAAACTAACTCTACCAACCCCCTAATTTAAATTGTCATTATTAAATACCCTTTACAATAAAAACACTTAGAAAATACCCCAAAGGACCATTTCCAGTAGTGGTCAGATGAAGGCTGAAGATGATTATGACTACCTTTCAAAATTGAGACCATCGCCATCTAGTTTAGGTCATAACAAAAAAACCTCTACCTCGGACAGTCACAACAAATTTTAAAACTATTACTTAATTCCAGAGGGCTGACGTTTCCCGGCGGCGAGTCGGGTATCTCAGTGCCGGACACGATGTGCACGCCGAAATCAGTCGGCATCTCCGTGGACACCAACACGTACGAGCCGCACCTGCTCGCCGGCACCATGGCGCATATGATCGGACACAATATTGGTACAAACTTTATATAGAAACATTCGTAAGGAGACTTAAGAGAATTCTTTGGGTCACAAACGGTACAAGCCAAAGCTTTAAAGACACAGATTATCTACAAATTGGAAAACTTACAACTTTATATATAAATGTCAAGTGATGTTCAGACAATTGCAGTTTTGAGAGCAGTTTGAACCATCTTAGCTCTATTTCTCGATCACCCAGTGTTACTAATTAAAGTCCCACCGCCCGGCAGGCATGGGCCACGACGACGGGCGCGAGCAATGCTTCTGCCGCGACTGGCACGGCTGCATCATGGCGCAGTCCATCGTCGGGCTCGAGAACGTGCAGCCGTACAAGTTTTCAGACTGCTCCAAGAACGACTACATCAATGAGTTGCGCATCGGACAAGGATTGTGTTTACTCAACAAACCCAATGAGGTAAAGAATGTTGCAACACTGCTGTATTACAATACTTTAAATCAAAATTAAAGGGATTACTGCGGTACTCAGAGTAATATTAGGAGTCGTTAAGTTTAAATTGTATACTTATCTTCCTTCGTGCCGATTCCGTTTCAAATTTGTGATGGTATTTCATTCAGACTCATTTTTCTTTCAAGCAAGTATCGATGTCCAGTGAGAAAGACGTTCACCTTAAAACGTCGTTCATCTTGAAATAAATAACTTGGCCTAGAGCCAACCGGAGTCCGCTATGCTAAATCTAAAGTGCTGATATATTTTCTCAACCAAATCGAATTTAATCCTTTTAGCTTTAATAGCTTTCAAATTTATAGTACGGTAGTTTGTAACAGTTCCAAACTTCAGATTAATACAACTACCATTTAAGAACTTATTTTGTTAACCAATCGTTTACGGGAACTATGAAAACCATCGCGACCTCCAGTGAAAAGTCGGGGGTAGCATCTGCCCTTACCTCTTAGTAAATAACTGTTATTTTCTTTTTAGTTGGTAACATTGGAATTATAACATCAAACAATATTCAACTGTTAACAATACTTCTTACTGTCAATAAGGTCTACTGTTGTATACCAACGAAGTCAATATTTGAGAAACGACAAACTTTTCACAGAAGTCCCCGTGTCCGGGTAGCACGGCGCCGCGTTCCATCTCAATCATTAGCGCGTTTGATTCGAATGCAAAACAGATTTCCACGTCGAAAATTAATCAGCAAGACCGCATTGTTTGTCTGCGGGCCTTCTCTTCCTTAATAAAAGTTATGCTAATGCGGGGCCGGCCGCGAGCCGGATTATCAGTTCGTTCGCGAATATATAATAACAGACGCCGAGAGCCCGGACCACTTTATTGGAATAAATTTACATACAACTAGGGCTGGCAGTACTGCCTTTGTTAGGTAACAATACAGGTACAGGTGTACCTTTAATCAATATAACACTAACAGTCACCGATAACTTCTAAACCCTATAAAACAAGAATTTTGTTTGATCAACCGTGAAGTGACTTATCTTGTTTTCTGTGACAGTTAAATAAATGGTATCAAGCAATAAGCTCTTCCTCCCGTGCTGTATCTTTGTCAGTATTACAAATGGATCCCTGTCTATTTTTTATACAAGAATGATATGGCAATATATCTATTTACTACCAGTGACGTCACGTGTGTTACACAGAGGGGTGCGCTTGCTAGCTTATTTTGTTGTTAGTTGAAGACTACACTACGGTACGGTTTACGAAGAACTGACCTCAGAATGTGGTGGTGGGCAGCCCTGCGCCCGAGTGTAACGCACGCGCTCGCTCCGCTTCGATTCAGCACATACATATTTATCGGCAGATGATTGTACCTTAAAGAGTGTTTTTATTTCTCCGGCTGCGGGGCCGCGCCACGCACCCCTTTTATATTACACGTGTTCAAGGCCGCGTTTCAAAGGCTACAATCCACGATCGGCGCGGCGCGTTCAATTGCAATGTAAATTCAATAGAGGCGCGTCGAAATTTCTAGAGGTTCGTCGCCGCCCGCGAATATAAAGTTAGATAGAGATGCGGGGGCGGGCTTTGCGGGTCTTTGTGGATTGAACGCGGGAAAACGTTTTGTTTTTTGAAGTTACTCACAACTTTTTTCAATTGATACAAGACGTTTGTCTTGTATCAATTGAAAAGATCATTTAGTATGACATGTATTCGATAATTTCTAGATACCTATGTTTCTTACTACCGCTGTGTGTATAATTACCCGAGAAATCGACTATTTGATGAACCATTAAACAATATGACATCTGCAAGTGGCAGTAAGTTTTGTTTCTAAATGTGGCAGAGAACATAGTACAACACCCTCTATTGTTGACACTACGACATATACTGAGACTTATTTGGTTCTCTATGGTCCAGCTGGTGGTGCACCGGCAGTGCGGCAACGGGCGGCTAGACGAAGGCGAGGAGTGCGACTGCGGCACCATCGCCGAGTGCCACAACCTCAACCCCTGCTGCGACCCCTTCACCTGCCGGCTCACCAAGGAGGCGCAGTGCGCGTCCGGCGAGTGCTGCGAGAGGTGTCAGGTAAAGCGCACAGTAATAGACCACCGAACACATGAGTACAAAAAAAACAAATCATTATACAATACCAAAGTACTTGTGCACTGGTCTAATGTTTCGTTTTTATTTAGAACCTCGCGTAAACATTGACAAAAACAAAAAAAAAACGAGAAGATCAAAGCAGAAAATGATTGCATTTTAAAGAAGAATAACTAAAATTGTTTCTCAAATATTTTCGTCGTCTCTCCGGAGACGTTTTTTGTCTGTAAATTCTGTTTATTTAAATTGACATCGCCAACAATAATTTGGTATTCAAATCAATTTCGTAATGGCGTATAATATTTCAGACGCTCATCGAAATTGAGTGAAGCGATATTAAATTTAATTGCTCGACATATTTTCTGTTTAATATAAATATAATTGACAGAGATAATACCGTCTGGGTAATTTTATATTAAAGTGCTTAAAGGATAAAACCCTTCTTCAGTTTTTTGAACGTCTGCGAAAGGTTCAGGGAGATTATTAAAGTTAAACTCATTAAGAGAAGCCCTTTTTATAAGTTAAACGTTCTTAAAATTAATTTCAAACATGTAACTATAGATACGTAAACTAATAGATATATATTTTAAACTAAACGTCGAGTATATCTTCGTAGATACAGAAACGATAGTTGCATTATTTCAATTTTATTAACACTACAATCTTCTACTGTCCCTCTAAAGGTCAAATCGAAAACCATGTTGTTCAAAAACTTTAAATAATATAGTAAATTTAATTTAAGTTAATTCTATTCCCCTTTCCAGCTAAAACAAAGAGGCATCGTCTGTAGAGAGTCCTCTAACGAGTGTGACTTGGAGGAGACGTGCACGGGGCTGTCGGGAGCCTGTCCTGTCGATGCTCATAGGAAGAACGGGGAAGCCTGCGAAGCCGGCAAGGGGTACTGCTTCGCGGGTCAGTGTCCCACGCTCTCCTTGCAGTGCGAAAGGATCTGGGGCCCCGGCACCATCGGCGCCGACAAGGAATGCTTCGAGCAGTCCAACACTAAGGGTGCGGTGACAGGCCACTGCGGGAAGGACAGCAACGGACATTACATCAAATGTGACATGGAGTGAGTGCCCCTTGTTAACTAAGTTATGGTTCTTAAAATAATATCTCCAGATCTATGTAAATCTGATTAAAACAATCGTGTCGTGTAGGAACGTGAGATGCGGGTCGCTGCAGTGTCAGCTTGGCAACCGGTACCCCGTGGTGCCGGGTATGGACGACTACTACACCAGGACAGTCATCACCATCAAGGGCAATGAATACGAATGCAAGTGAGTCGCAGTCATAGATAAAAAAGCATCGCAAATAAATTTAACCCTTCGACAATTAACGTGATGATTATACGAGATGATTCCTGAAGACCCACCACGAACATGTAAACAATTTCAGAGCTACGACCGGTCTTCCCGAACATTCGGAGATCGGTCCCCTAGGGCTGGTGCGGGACGGAACACCGTGCGGAGATAACCTGGTCTGCGTGAACCAGACCTGCTCCTCCATCTTCCCTTACATCGACCACACCAAGTGCCCCACCGACCACAACAATCACGAGTGTTCTGCTAGAGGGGTGAGTTTACTTAGTTAGATCTTCCCATCTTTCGTATGGACATTATTGATAGAAGACAGTGGTAAACGCGATAAACGTTGCTCCTTTGACCCCCAATAAGAGCCAGGTAAACGCTATTCACAGACATCGGTGCCAAATTAATAAATTGCTTATCATTAACGAACATAGGGGACGACGAACAGTAAAAATACAGAGTCCTGTTCTGTACGTCCACTTCGCCGCTATTTAATTCCCCTTCCATCTAATTCTAATAAGAAAATCGTGAAAGTCTGTCCTTTAGATATTATTTTTCTTCTTCTGTTCAACTCAGCTTTTAATTGTAACATCATGTACGAGATCAGAAAATCGTTACATTAAGACGTTAATTCTCGGCGACCGCTAAACAATTTAGCGAGCGCAGCGCCGCACCGTAATCCGTGTACCAAGGTGCAGCCGGCCCGCAAGCTAACAAGCGCCCTAGTTTACAGTCATTATCATTTAATTGGACCGACCTCGAGATTACATCGGACATTGTTAATTTACAAGGAATTATTAATTTAAAACACCAGACAATCTGGAAAACAATAATGTGTACGTGGTCACAAAATAATACTAACACATTACAATACTCTACATTAAAGTCTTTGCTAAAAGTTCCTTTAGTGTCAGAAACAAAGTTCAACCTCGTACGAGACCTGACCTTACACGAAATAAATGTTTTTGCGATGCTATCTACAGCAGTTGACCCAAACAGGCTTGTTACTCCGTAATTAGCACCTCGTATTGAATTAGTGAAATGGCTCGATGTAATTTTGAAATGGTTCGTTTAGAACACAGTTCGAATATTTTCCAAGAGCAAAATGGTATTTTACATTGTAAAAACACGTTTTTTTATAACCAATTACTTGTAATACGACTCTTACGGTGAAGGAAAATATCGTGATGCAACCTGCACATATCTGCGAAGAAATTCAAAGACATGTGTGAAGTCAACCAACACGCTCTTCAGCGTGGTTGACTATCGGCCTAGTCAAGTTTCCATTGTACTGGAATGCCTATTAAAGCATGTGCAGATAAGTTGAAACGGGAAATGGAGATGTATGGTTGCCCA
>JAODUI010000027.1:637794-659467 GCA_027563995.1 Papilio gigon
TCCTCCTAATTAACCACGCGTCGCGCCGTAGCTGACGATGCGCCTTTGAAATATCATTTATATGTTTTATTGTGCGGTAGCGTCACGCCGCCAACCAGAAACGTTCCCAACACTTTTGTTGAATGTCGTTATATTTTATAAAAGTTTGTTAGGTAATAAAACTACTCGCATATAATAAAGTTTAATTTTACAACTATTCATATAATTTGTTGATTTCTACATATACATAAACATATATGTATACACGATGTATTGTAATATGACATGTAAGGCGATACAATATTTTGAAGCTTCAGTATTTGAGAGCCCGAGCTCATTTGAAGGGTAAATGACACCAAGCTATCGTTCGAGATCTCACTCAAGTCGAAACAATATAAAAAGTATAATAGTAAATCTAGTTTTGAATTTCTCGAATTAGCTCTCGCACCACCGTGCACTAGACATTTTTATATCTAGCCCATAATATACACAAGTTCTAAATAGATACATTATTGTGAATACAGATTATTTCGGATCGTATCAGAATGTACACTATATATGGATGTTTGCGATTGCGTATGCGTTGGCTCTGAAACGAATTTACGTCAGAACATAGCGAGGCAAGGAGTCGAGTGTTACTGTGCGGTTTACGTTTGTTGGTTTGTTTGTGAACGAATTAGGAGGTTATTGTTTCCATTCGGAGTTACGCTAGGCTAGGTGGCGCCGCCACGGATATTAATCGTAGTTTAAAGTACAGTTAACGTATTGAATAGTGACCGCGCCCGACCGCCGTCGGATGCGGCCGGCTGTCACGCGTCGGCTCTCTAATAAATTAATCCCATTAGATGTTCGTTATAATAAGAATTGAATAGTTTCTATTGACGCGTGCAGTACAGGGTAGTCGTGAACAGTACTGTGCGCCGGCGCGGCGCCCCCGCCGCGCGCCCCCGCCCCGCCCGCATCCGCGGGTCCGAGTCGCTAGCGGGCTGACGACACAACACTGCCTATAAATGATGTAATTAGTAAAAAGTGTAACATTTTTGACTTATATTAATAAACGTTGTCCTTTACATTACACACACACACACATACTGTAACAGCGCACACTTCATCATGCTCATGCTGTTCCTTAAACGGTATAATAATCTAAATTCGTCCTATTGTTGTGACTTCAGACTAATCATATCGGTAGATGAGATTCGTTGTTACTTCACTAAACACGTGCATCGTTCGTTATATTGCCACTTTAATGTCCGGCGTCCGCCACGGACACACGCCAACATACATAGCCATGCATGTCTCATGAACGTTGTTTATTATTATCATGATGGTCGCGTCGTAGCATGGAAGAACTCATCTAGTTTATCAAGCTTGCATTTAGTAAAGGACAACTCATTAGTTCGTAAAAGAACCCGCAACGCAGCCGAACGACACCAAACGCTCAAGCGACAGTGATTGCGTTGAGGCGCGCGGGGAGCGCCGGTCGGCAGGCGACGCGTGCATGCGCTCCGGTCGCTCGGACCCGACTGCGCTCATGGCCCTTATTCTGTGGGCCGTAAGGGTGATTTTGAAGCTGCACAGATCATACGTAGGCCTAACACGTCAATTGCGGACGGCGCGTACACCGCCATTGCTCAGGGCCGTGTTCCGGCCGCCGCGGGGCGCGCCGAAGGCACTTAGGGAATTATTGACAACCTTCGCCCGCGCCCCGCCGTCGGCCGACGACGACGCGGGTGGCCGTCACCGAGGGCTTGGGTATCGCAACAACCGATGTCATGATCTTTTGTCCCCGAACTTATTAATTATGTGATGTATAGATTTAAGAATGTCTTTTGATTTTGTATGTTATGTTAGTTTTATTCTCATCGTAATTTGTTTAAAACTTCTTAAAATCGAATTCAATAGAAATCAGAAATGATATTTACCCATTTCAAATGTGGACAAGGTCATTTACTGTTTATGTATTGAGTCCGAACTGTCTGTGTTAGATTACATAAATCATTGTTAATTTAGAAGATTGTAAAACGCACTTAAATATACCTAAGTTATTTATATTTAAAATAACTATATTTAATAACCGTGTTTATTTAATTCTATTATAAATACCGTTTATTTACTATATACAAATAATTCTACATCATGTAAATATTTCTTGTTTTGTCCAAAACATTGTTTTAGTACTGTTGTGTTTCAAATCATGACCTCGGAAGCGATATTGGTGGAGAAAAGTTTAATTGACTTCAGAGACTTAAAAGCTCAAGTTAATGTACAGTCCTTCTTGGCTTAGGGACTAGGTAACAAGTTAAGTGTAACCGTCGGTGACCACTACCGAAGTGATCACTGTTCCCTCTGGTTTTGTTCAAGAGAGGTGTTAACGTCGCGTTTCTTGTGCCGAGGTAGTGGTTGCCTTCGGTTAGATATTTAGTATATGCGATAGTGTTATGCTCAATAATTAACTGCGAGGTGACGAGCACTCAGTCGTAGAACACGCCGTACTAACTAAATTAGAAATGTAAACGGTAAATATTATGTAATATAAAAATACGAATTTTAAACGAAACAAAAAAAAAACGTTGAAACGTTGTCATTTTTCGTTTTTGTTTTGGTCCTTGTACATATATTAAAAGTGTATGATTTACTAAATGAATGTAACATATTAATAATGAAAGGAAATAGATGAACACAAATTTTATCTTGTTGTTTTATTTACATAGAGCTGGTACTAAAAATTGATGTCAATGCCTAACATGGTGACAACTTATAGACGGTCGAGGTACAAAGTGATCACTTCACTGTGGAATTTGATCATCATAAGTAAAACACAAAAATATGTATTATGAATACCAATCGAGACGATCTAATTAATGAAAATATCGTGATGCAATCTGCATATATCTACGAAGGTATTTAAAAATATGGCAAAAGTCAACCTGAACTGAGCCAGTGTTGTTGCCTTATAGCCTGGTCACCGCTAATACATGCTCCTACCCCGTAATTGGTGACATATAATACGATGATGATGATGAGGAAAGAATTAGAAGTGAAAGAACATTAAAGTCTACATTTTATTATTACACAGATGCATCAGTACTTTCACTTTTCCTTCGAATTAAAAACTTGGCGAAATCATCTTTTTCTGGATCGAACGTGGACTTCTTGTCGCACTGGGCGGTCGCCGCGGCCTGATTGATTTGATCGCCGAAAGCCTTCACGTCTTCCTTCAGGAACTCCACCAAGTATTTACGAGTGTCCATAATTACTACGGCGTCGTCTCTCGCCATGGACCACACGCTAGGTCTTACACGCGGGAGCATATTCTGTCCAACAAAAACTCCATGGAACAAGCCTTGGAAGGGCGGCTTATGCGGGTACTGATCTAATGCAGACAGCGAAAGGAAATGCACCTTACCATAATCAACATTGATGTAGGTATCGCGGTCTTCTCTAAGCAATAGAGGAACTTCGGGAACACTCTCCGAGATCTTAGCATCGATCTGGCTCATCACCACCAGACCCAGATTCTTCTCATCCTCCAAGTTCATCAAATTAACATCAAACTTCTGGCGATTTTCAATCTCGTACAGCATTCGCATAACGTTGCGCTCCGATACATCGGTGGCTCTTTTGAAATGGGCGCCGTGAGTGGACCGCAACATGTTCTTTTCCTCGCAGTCCAATCCGTACGCAACGTACGGTGACGTCACGATATCGCCCAAATATCCTCGATGCAAGTATCTCTCTCCACACTTGTACACACCAGCAGCAAACGTCACATTGGGCCGGCACACCTCTGTTTCCAGCCACGTAAATGGTACTCCATGTTCCCTAAAATGCTTATACTCCTGGAAAGATATTTGCTTCGCTATTTCTCGCAGGCGCATGTGGTAGTCCCAGTCGTAGACGCCGGCTCTGCTATCGTACCGCAAGCCGAGACTGTGTCTCACTCGATGCTCCCAGAGCTCGCACGCATTAAACTGATTCGTACTTCCTGTTGTCCAGAAATTGAAGAGATTCTCTATGTAGTCCCTTTCGCGATATTTCATCTGGTCTATAGAAATGCACGGAAGGAGACAGCTCATGTATTCAGTGTTGGTAATCATTCCAATTAGTTGTCGTGCCTTGGCGGTTAAATACCTGGAAGTAGGGGATCGGAGCAGGATATTACCGTATACTTCCAAGAACCGCCTGGTCTTTTCAAGTAGACCGCACTTCGTCGTTCTTTCCAGAGCGAGGGACATCAGTAGAAGTTGTCTGGCGATGAGCTCAGGACAACCGTCGATGACGAAGATGTTCATGTAACGTCTCGAGTGGCGATGCGCTTGGGCCAGGGTCTTGATAAGGTGCCGAGCATCACAGCCACCGATAACCAAAAAGTTGAGCTCATAAGAATTTTCGTCTCCATGTCTCAAGTACTCCTCTTGCAGATCTAGCGCTGGACTAGTTCCCCAGAACATTTTAGTCTCGACACAACGACGATCGACTGAGAAATGGCCAAGTTGTCAATGTCATAGCAACGTAAACAGGCGATGAAGCGTGTGCACCGGGGTGTTGCCATAGAAACGGGCTATTTGTGACACCGAGTTTTATTTTTTCCCTGCACTCCTCGATGCGCCCGCTTTAAACTAATGACCTGATAGTCTAGAAAGCCACTCAAACGATCATTGGAGTATTAACTTTATATAAAGACGGTCTATATTTATGATGTTCTACTTTATAAAATACAAATATAGTTTGGTTAAATACTCAGACCAAAGAGTTACACTCCACGCTACATTCCCATTTTCATTTCACAAGCATAGTTTTAATTGACGTAGTTTTAGGTAAATTTTCGGCCAAAAAAAACAGTCTGCGAAGTAAACGATTGTATTTATTAAATAATTTAATTTAATTATATCCTTACAATAAATGCCTCAGTATACTAGCTTCATAGCAATATCGTTTATTAAAACTAATTTGTTCTGTACAAGAATATTATTTACAGCTTTGCTTCTGATAAATAGTAGGTAACAATACTTATTAGATAAATAAATTAATATTATTATAGTAAAAAATATTATTTGTTAATTAACATGTGAAACTAAATGATCTAAGACCAATAGCAAAGGCCATTAAAAGTTTTAGGAACCATATAAAAAATTGTTCAAAATAAAAATAGGAAATAGGTCAAAAGTTTCATACCCTTCACTGGAACATGATGTCTCTTTTGCACAAAAAGAGCATAAAATAATCCTTTTTAGAAATGTTTCTAGTTTTTGATACAAAATTTTGAACTAAACAAAGCAAAGATTTTCAACATTTTTGCTAACATTTGTAGTCTCTGTTATGTAGCAATAAAATATTACTTTTTATAGTTTAGAACTTCGAAATTTACGTATCAGAACTCCGCTCGGCCTTACATTTGTCAATCACTAACCCACAGTGCTTCATTGTTGATGCCTAACCAAGAATATAAAAGCCTTGGCTAGGGGCGCTTCAATCGGCTTCTTCATTATACAAAGAAATTAGGTCCATATTTTTCCGTAATATGGCGATGAGTTATATACTGCTGGTGGTGCTAGAAATATATTATATTTACTTTGCTACCAATACCGTGACACGGGGGCTTGAAGATAAAACCATAGTTAAAGGACTTCCTGTTGACTCTACCTTGCGTACAAGTTGTCTAAAAGTAAAAACCAAATTGGATCCCAATAGTACCCCAGTGTATTACAATTAGCTGCCAATTCATACTGTGGAGTACAAGACTAGATTTGACTACAACTACTGAATATAGTAATGGAAACACTAAAGCTATAAACGAATAGAGCATTCATAATTTTGGTTGCATCTTCTAGATATACGCTAAGACCTTCGTCAAGAAAATCTGGAATCGTCCGGAGTAGCTAATGACCTAGGTTTAGAATTTTTCGAGTCCATTAAAGCTGGATTACCACGCCAACCGGGACCCGTGCTCCGGTTGGAGTACGTGGAAGACGTTACCGGCACCTTGCGGGTCTGTGTGATCTTCAACTTATTTAACCACAAGTCCCTCGTCTTTTTATTTCCTAACACAAAGAATAAAAACAGTATAAAGCCCTGTAGAGTTACAGTTAGTGTAAAAAGGTACGCAGCAACTATATTAAATGCGAACAATCCGAATATCCAGGGCAAACCGAAAAGGAACACGAGTAAACAACTAACGGAAGCACAACGCAACGCTTCGTTTGAGTCCCCGTGCCTCTGGATCCTTCTAGAAGCGAACACGGAACGAACTATCAGACAAAATAGCGTCCAGTTAGCCAGCAACATGATAGCTATAGGCGCGTACACCGCGAGCCATAGAGCGAGGCCAGAAGGATAGCAAAATGCGCCACTCGGCGTCTTCTCTTCAAATCGGCCCGCATAGGAGTGAGGGGAGATCGAGAGAAGAATACCCACGACTGCACAGGGGGCGCCCCAGGAAAATGCCGATGCCCTCAGCAGCTTGTGGGAAGCATCACGCGTGAAGACCAAAACCAGTCTTCTGTAAGATAAGATGGCTGCGACGAGCATCCAGCAGAAAGACGCTAAAACAGAGTAATGCAAGGCCACGCCGAGCAACATGCAGCCGACGTTGTACTCATTGAACTTCGCAAACACCACGATTAAGAAACAAACGTTTAGAATAAATACAGCTATACAAAGCTGCAGCCAGATCTTGTTACTGTAGTCTCTTCTCCAAGTCCTGAACGTTGCGGCGGTCACGCCTACCAGTAAAAGACCTAAAAGTGATATGCAACATCCTATAATAGATAGCATTTCTAAGATGTCCTCATTGCGCTGAGAGAATACAGATATGGGCACGAGGATTTCAGCGAAATGAGTAAGGTGATCGCATCGGCAGGTGTCCATTAACCCTGGCTGTGTGGATCTGATGAAGCTGCAGCCATCTTGAGACCAGTAACCAGTGCCGTCGTCGAAGAAGTGCCAGTAGGCGCAGGCGCGGCTCAGGTTTCTGTCTGGGTCACTCGTCAGTGGATTGATGTGAATGTCGATGACCTGACAGAAAAATAATGACTTGCAGATATTTGCGGCTTTAACTGTAACGCTACGAATGTACTAACATGTCTCGACTGTTACCGACCTCTCCGTGTCCAAACTGTGTGATATTCTCAACATTGACGCTGAGGACTCTGCTGTTGACTGAGAGCCTGTCGTGTGCGGAGGCGAAGGCGCGGTCGTTGCGGAACACGACGAAACTGATTCGGCGCGACGATAGCGCCACCGACTGCGGCAGATGCACCACCGCCTCGTTGTCCTCCACGTTCAGAGTGGACGAGTTCAATTCTTCTGTAAATGGAACATTGACCTTAGATAACGATTGTAGCAACCTGTACACAATATTAAAAACGTATATCTAACCAAAAGTATGTTTCAACAGTAGTTAACATTTAAGAGGTTTACAAAAGTAGAAGGGCGTGAAAAACTTTGATACTTCTCTCACCTGAGAGTACTTCAAAGGAATTCTTATTGAATCTGGAATCATTGCTGGCAGCGATTCTCAACCCTCGGACAGGGTTGTTGGGCTCCGCGTCGGCCATCACGAGGGCGATGTTGCCCCTCACCGCGGTCGCGTTGCCCGTGCCGTTCAGGTACACAGCGGAGCCCAGCTTGTCCAGCATGTGGAGAAGTTCCCCGGGGATGTCGAGCTGGTCACCTACGTCTAGAAGGACGTCCACCTGGACACAACAAATTGTATTTTGTATTCAAGTACGAAATCAAATCATATAAACAGCACGAGACAGTTCGAGTAATAAGCCTACTGAGTTATCATAATGCAATCCGTAACGAGGGGGTATTTATAAAGATATTGATTTCCTGCGTAAAGTAATGTAATAGTGTTTAGTACAATCTGCCTATGTTATTTAACATAATGTTCCTTATCTGAATGCGTTCTTGACACTACGCCGACTACAAAATTTATATGCAAAATTCTAATAATAGTTTTCAAATGTCTATAATCTCTAAGATCTATGCGACGTACATACGAAGTAATAAACCAACAATGAGGAAGGGTATTTTTAGATATTTTTGAATTTTTCACTAACCTGATCGAACACCTGATCGATGCTGTCCACCAGAATAGGCCCGGTTTCGTTGCTCAGCAGTCGGTCGAGGTCTTCGAGAATTTGCTGCAGCTGTTCTTCGGGCTGAAATTAACGCGTCAGGAGTTGACAAGTCGAAACTCCACTATGTCGATAAAATAAATCTTGATCATCTTTGAGGAATACCAAAGTCAGGAGAATATTGCACTCGGGTAATTTATCAGATTAAAATAAAAAGGATTTTGGCTGTGGCTAGAATTGGTGCGTATACTCTTTGCCAGATAATAGGTTACCGGTTTGTTGTTGTTTCTGGCACTCATCATTTCTTCTAAGTTCCGGGACAAATGTTACGATCTCTTGTACAACTTACGGGCCTGGTAGTGGGCAAGTCAGTGGTAACGACAACAGTTGTTTGTTCTGTGGTCTCCGTAGCGAGAGTTGTGGAGGGCGGAGGAGTATCAGTGGACACGGCTTCTGTCGTCTCCGTCTGACATTCTGTCGTCGTCGCTTCCGTTGTTGTTGTAGGTCGCGGAGGCTTCGGTCTAGAATATTCTGTGGATTCTTCTGAACTTTCGCTGCTCGGTTCCCGGACTTGCGGGTGTTCTTCTCGCGTCTACAATGCGGTTTAGTGTCGTGAGGTTAGTTACAGCGCGTGTATTAAATTATTTTTGCATCAACTTGGCTTAACCACAACAATATCTCTATCGTACTTACCATCGAAAGAATTATTGTGTGAAGACATCAAAACATAACTTGCTTATTGTAGCTTGGCCCGAGCGGACTATCTTCTCTGAATTTAATTATACTTACGTGTACTCAATAATTAAAGTCAGGTACAGAGTCATTATTGACTTGTTAGATTTATAATAAAAACACTATGAAGTTTGGTGAAGGTAAAAATATATATTAAAAATATGATTCTCATAATACTATACTATGGGACAGAAATACTATGGGATAACAATTCTATTGGTGATTTTTCAAACATACACAATCATGCAAGTGAGTAATTAATAACAGATAAAGTGAATTATCTATACACATGAACGGCGAACAAACATTTGTACTTACAGTAGCACGGGGCTGTACTGTTGGCATGACCTGATGGACCAAGTCCTCCTGAGGTCTGGTGTGGACGCGGATGGTCGTATGAGCCAAGAGAGGTGCCTTTGTTGTACAAGCCTCGGCAGCTGTCGTCACCCACTGCACCCCTTCGTTGAAATCTCCAACGCATTGGTAAGTTCGACAATTTGGCGTCGTTATTGATTCACCTGGGATGAACGTGATTAACAGGTAAGGAGAGAAATACGAAAATGTGGGACATGTGAAAATGATGAGTTTAGGATTACGCTGGAGTGTCCACGATAGGCGTCAATATTCCACTTAATCGTAAAAAAAATTGTCACTAGTATGATGAAATACAATATCAGAAATAGATCAAACGTCCACCATTTACTTGGAAATAATTATGACTAACCAATTAAGTAACAATGCTTTACGTAATTTCATAGGAAAATTTGAATTGATGGAACTTCTCAAGGTCTAGCTACAATACAAATAGTCCTACATTATTAAGATCGTTTTTATGACATTTTTATTACATTAATCTATTGTCACTCGAATACTACTCGAAATCTAAGTAGTGTTCGTCACGTCGATTGTAGTTGAACCAAAAAGTATCACTAACTGTCTTATAGTACGGCTCGGGTTTGCACAATTTGCGAGATGTCCTTCCATGCACAAAGTTCAAGTAATGATGGATCCCCATATAGGTGTCCACTTGGGTGCTAATCTAATTGACCCACTTATAATGTTCGTTCCCAGGGGTCAGAAGGTGAGGCCGGATGCGGTGATAATTGTCATTAAATGCCGCAAGTGTCATATTAAATGAATAATTTGAAATTAGTCATTATTCATCAAAATGTTAAGACAATATTAGAAATAATAAGTATTTAATAAATCTAAATGACAAACTGGCAATACTACAATGTTTACTTGTTTTAAGAATTATAATTAAAAAAAATCTACAAACCTAGTTTCAAAGTGGGCACCGAATCAAAACCTTTGCAATAATATGCCGGCTTCATATACTCCACCTCCATGTCCTCCCACCCGCCCGGCATCACTGGCATCATTTCAGAGTTTAATTCAATATGAAGCAACGCCGTCCTCCCGTCTAAATACAGCCTCTTTATTTTAGAATTATGTATAACCTCTTTATCTTTCCAGTCGAGTCCCGGTGTGGCTGACTTAAATTGTTTTAAGACTTTCTGACTATCATTCGCGTATAAAGAATCCTCTCCATAAATTTGTGTGTATTTCGTACGATAGAATATGTATTCTTTCAGCTTCTTCAACCACTGCCTGTATGTTTTCTCCAAATTTTCGAAATTGTATCCTTTCTTCAGGCGTATTTTAGTCGCATACACATTGCCCACTGACTGCTTCTCTCTAATGAACAGCACCTTGTTGGACTCGGCTACACGGTAGGTCTCAGTGTCGGTGTGCACGCACCAGTAGTAGCCGTCGGTGATAGGCTTCAGCTCGAACACGTTGGCGTCGTCTTCACGGTGCACCTTGATCCTCGTCGGGTAGTGTATCACGGAGTCGGAGAAGCAGTAAACGTCGCTTTCTCGTAACGAATCGTTAACCCGTAACATTAACTTGTTGTCCCTAAAACTAGAAACTTATAGAAAACAATTTCGATTTACAAGATGTTAGAACAAATTATTTTTCACCTTACATTAGCTTACCTATTGAGTGTTACGTTCATAGTAATATTTTTCATCTGAATCGATCTTTCGCATATCACGTCGTAGAATATGTAAGAACTGTTAACAAGGTACCAGAAGTTGTCGTGTAGGGAGCCAAACAGGGTGTCCGATGAATGCACGTCGTCTTCAAAGTTCCATTCTGATTCCGGTATCTGAACGGTCAAATGTAGCTTAATAACTAACACTAAAGTAACAAATAGATGTCAGTATTATACATGAACAAAATGTTACCTCACAATGATCATCTTCGGCATCATATCGTAGCATAGAGAAATCAGAACTCATTATGATACCCAGAGGATACGTTCTACTATACCCGGCCGCTTGGAACATCGGATTGTTCGCATTCCTCCAGCCTCTATTCAGGATCGACCCGCCGTTCTTCTCACACAGTTCCTGAGCCTGTCGCCAGGTCGCGCGGACCGGACCTCCACTTACACCGCTCAAGACCGAAAGGCAAGTCGGTCTCGGACTTGAGAATCTCCACGATTCCCACAGATCCCCACATCCTTCATCTGTCATCTCATCTTCATCTGGGTAAGGCTTCAAGAAACAATACCTGTAATGTTTCTCGTCGCACTTTGTCGCCGTAAAGTTGCTCACCGGGTCTATCACTAAGCACAGATCCTCGTGGAGACCTAGCTCTTGATTATAATTGACATCATAAGTTGATAATAAAAGTCGACCGATCGAACTGGAGTAAGACCAGTCTATGAAGGGACCCCCAGGATATAAAGTCTTGTATTCTGTCCATATCACTGTATTTGCATTTGGTATACTCAAGCTGTTGTATAACGTTGAAGAAAATAAATTGCCGACGCAATCATTGAATATATCCGCGAACACTTCAGGACCCTTTTTTCTATAACATATTGGATCCTCTTTCTGTTTCGTAAACCCTAACTGGAAACCCACCGGACAAATCGGTGTTTTCTGTTTCTTCCCATCGCCCCCAATAATGTTCATCCAAAATATAAACAGGAAGGATAAGGTTCTTCTTATCGACGACCAACGAAGAATCATCTGTAAAAGAAATAATTTGTTTTTTAACATTCCAATGTCATATAACTACGTGTTTGTAGCCTTGGTTGAAAAGCTAAATTTATGAATTTTCAGGTGGGCGTAGATAACAATCGCTTCATATACTCTCTTACAAATTTACATGATACAAAATTTGCATAATCGCGTGTTTTTGCTATGCAACTAATTAAAGTTTAGTCAGCGTTCGGTTTAAAATAATCTTCGCAACTTAACTTCTTGGCAATCTCTTACACTGCACATGGTCTGTGTGGCTCAGTTGTAAAAAGAATGGTTGAAACTATCAAAAGTACAAATTTATATTTGCAGTTTTTCTGTCTGTTTACAGCCGATGCTTGGATGTTTTACTGTGCATAAGAGTTTCGGGAATTGAACAGGTTACACAAAATTAAGTGCGGCTATCTGGCGATCTGGCGATTATCTTATCGAGTTAACAAACACGCGGCGATAGCGGGCAATCGCCACTTCACTGTATTGCCCGTATTCGGACATTATCGTCTCTGATTACCGCCGAACCGTGAATTCTTGCTTGATGCTTTTAATACTTAAAGCTTCGATAAATGTACAAAATGAAATAAAATGAGGTAGTAGTTGTCAAAATAACAGTATTGTAAGCTAACAATAACATATATATAATAATCAAGTAACATAAATTAACTAGTTACCTTTCTCTAGGAAATACAATTAAATACTGTGATTGCCTTCAGGTCACAATAAAAACTAATTTCCGATTTCCTAAACGGTCGACAATTATGCCTCAGCAACTCTTCAACCTTTTACATCGTGCACCGTAAAGGTTAACAGCGATTTTATAATTATAAATAATTGTACATAAATGACAAAAAATCTTCAACTAAGATAAACAAACAATTGTAAACATTGGTGAAACAAAAGGGTTACTACAACTATACATTTTACAGTTAAATTTGTAGGCAAACTGAACACGGTACTTTAACGTCCCAGACATCAGTCCTAGCGAGTTGGATTAGGTGTAACAAATCAATCAAAGCGTGCAGACAATCCGTTATTACCAGAGACAGTTATGCTGGATACCTGAGCATTACTTGCACAGATGAGGGAATACAGACCGAATTGTATCACGGACACCTTGGACACCGACCCTACCTGACTGGGTTAAGGACATCGGGATGATGATGACAAAGGATTTTTTCATATAATAGAAAGAAAATTTCATATTTATATTCGTCTAAGTATATTTTTGCAATAGTATTTTTCCATACGACAATAAGAACAATGCGGCGTACAAGACGTGACCTCGTTTTCTATCAGCACTACTATATACGTCTATCAATTCACAAGTAGGAGTAGCAACGCAGCCTTATACGTGACATTAGCACTGCCTTCATTATGTTTCACGGTTCACTGTGACTAGTTTAGACGAGCAGTACTTCATATCTGTTTTCATTTTGATTTACCGTGGCTCCTGAAAGTCGTATTGAGATAAAGCAAATCACCGCTCCCACTGTCAGAATATTTGTATAGTAATATAGTGTTCTTTTTGATTTTCTTTTAAATAATACATACTGTATAAGAGTTCCGGCAGGGAAAACTAAAAGTGACATTGCCGGTACATCGATTTCATCAATGACAATTGTTTACGTCGCACAATTGCTCGTATTCCAAGAACACGATAAGATCCAATTAGATGCAAATACCTCTCATCCCCTCTTATCTCCCCCTCCCCTCCCCCGCGAAATTATGTAGTTGCATTGAATTATCGTGCGACCGCTCGCGGCGCATATTGCGGATTTTTTGCGTGAAACCGAGCTATTAATCACACGTGATGATGAACGACACGATACAAAGCTGAATACATAAAATACGTATTATTAAAAAAAAATGTCAAATACTATAGTAGTACTAGTTGATAGTAAACCTAGTTCACAAAAAAAAAAACTGCTTTTAGTCTTTTTTTTATATGTCCTAATACAATTCTGATTTATATAACTATCAAAGCGTGACGTTTGACATTAAGTGTAACAACTTACTTTTATTCGTTTAAGTATCTATTTGCTTTCTCGTCCGATGACAGCGGCTGGTCATCTTCTCACGAGCCCCTCGGAGCGCGAGTCGGAGGCCACATTTCCACGGCGCGACTTCCCACGATCTTGAATGACGTATCGCTTCCGGCGTGACGTCGGTTCCGCCTGTTGAGCCTGTAAGGAATCACAGTTTTTACATCGGAATGCCGATCAACATGTCATGCTTGGATAGGAACTAACTATCTTATTGTTAAATCTCTTGTTATTGTTGTTACGCTGTTTTTTTCCTTGTGATACAATGAATTGACCGTTACAAATTTCTGATATTCTACTTCTAATGGTGTTCTATGATTTTATAAATTTATATTCAACATTTACATGTGTATGTGCGACGCCAGGTGGAGAAGGAAATTATTGGAATGGCGGCCACAGTTGGGGACCAGGAATGAGGGACGTCCTCCCACCAGGTGGTCAGACGACGACAGGAAGTCGTTGGATGTGGAAGCCGGATGACCGTATACGGTGGGAGGCATTGGTAAAGGCCTATGTCCAACAGTGGAAAGACAAGGATTGATGATGAAGATGAAGTCGATGATGAAATGTGTGACATAATTAATTTTGTAACATTCACTTATGTAAGAGTTATGAAATACGATGAAATATAGTCAATTTTGTAGTTATCATAAATTTCCCAGCAATCACATTATTTCTGCAACACCATAGTAAATAACCTTAATTAAAGCCAAATTACCCTTGCAAATAAATGTTTTGTCTTTCCTCCAGTCGCGTGACTATGTCTAATATTTCTTATTAATCATCACCTTGTGCTACCATTTCTAAACATTTACTGTCTCAAGGGCAAAGCCTTATTCCATAAAATTTGTTAATGTCACAGTCACCGATTTAAACGTAATATTTATAATTAATAAAACTTTCGCGAGACATTTCACTATACTACTTATAAAAACGGCTTAACTCACGTGTAAATCGGTGTCGGTACCGACTAGTTTCGACCTCAGCCAGTGAGCGACGAACCGAACGCGCTATAGTACCAGTCCCAGTCACTCCGAAGAAGAGGCCCCATGGGCTAAAAACTAGTTGATACCAACAGCGATTTACTGGTGAGTTAAGCCGTTTTTGTAAGTAGTATGCAAATATTTTAAGCAAATCGTATCTTTACCTTTGTTGTCCTTAATTCTTCTTAGAGTATAAAGTAACACTCTACAAATCGACCGACAAGATCAATGAAAAGTCTGTAGTACAAAATTACACTGAATTTACATTTTTACTTTTACCGTATGCAAGTTATTATTGAAATGTCAAGCCCATTTCGTAATCTCACGCGATCGACTCGGCGATTTACAAGTGCCATTATGTGATTTATGGCAAACTGGGGTGTCCAGGATTTTCAAATTATTGTTCTTGATATATTCAAATAAATTATTTTTAATGACTCATTTACAAACAACATTCTTGTAAAGTGTCACTAGCTACATAAACTGGCTCAACATTTCATTAAATGGATGGAATTTAAAGAATAATTTAGATCCGTTGAGCCTTTTTGGAATTACCTGCCGACGAAGAACCATCCATCAAACCTTCGTGTTTATAATATTATGAAAAAGTATACTAGCTGAAGAAGAAGTACCGACACGTGTAGGTCCAGTGTAATCTCTAACAATTCCTTGTAAAAATCTGATAAGACATTATTTCTTTGTAACATAAACTTAAATAACGTATAGATATAAATACACATGGTAACCCTACATGCTACTTTTTCTCAGACAAATAATTTTCACCAGACAAAGCCTTCCTCCTTCCGAAACATAATTATAGACAAGTACACGTTACGAAATTATACATACACATTAATTTTAATGTCAGATCAATTTCGTTCTACAAAAACAAAACATTTAACATTAATTGGGAATAACTCGTTTCTGTATTTCGGATAAAAACCATTCAAAACGTGTTCCTTAGACCGCTTAAACTCTAGTTAATCTTAAGTTAAAGTAATTATTTAGGAAATAATTATTTTCAACGGCGACACAGCATTATATGAGATAGACACTCTATCTAAATCTGTTTATGGAAGATTACATGAATCCCCCTTCATTTGTATCCATTTTTTCAAGGATGGGTATAAGAATATGTTTTACTTAGAGCTTGAACAGTAGACATAGTTGTCAGTACGCGTGCATATTCAAGCATATGCAAGCATAATAATACTTCATACTTGCATTATTGTATACAAAAAGACGAGTAGACCGGAGCGATAATTGATTACAATAATCCATTTCTATGGGCGTCCGTGACGGTGGCGAATGGCCTATCATTAAGGAGAGATGGCAAATAGTGTTACCATCATATTTAAATGTAATTCGTTATTTTCTTAATCACTATTCCTGCTTTCATTAATTCACTTAAAAAGTATCATCGATTCCAAAACAAATTTCACATTCATCGTACGTTATCAAAAAACTATACGCTTACAAAGCGACATGCCCCCGCTTCGCTTTTGGAGTTTCTTAAATTTTCTATTTATCTATTGAGAATCGATTAAATAACCACAATGGTAGTCATAGTTATTAATATTAGAATAAGATTATCCCCTATATTGTGGTAGCGTTGTCGGTCTACTTTCTTGTATTAGGTGCAGTTGGCCAGTGACTAAATAAACATTTTATGGGTACTTCCCAACTTCGCGGCTACACCCGTCTGACGTCAATTCAGCTACAACACCTAATCTAAATACTCTAAAAACTGACCTAAATAGCAAAAATATAGAAAGAATTATGATCATTATGAAAGATTGAATGGGTAGGCTATAAAGGTAATGGCCGAAGAAGCTGTGGATGGATTTTGAGAAAGAGAATATGCGTATGAAGTGTGTGAGTTCAGATACGAGCTGACAGAGATTTGTAGAAGAGTTGTACAGACTGTGTCGACTCTCCATAGAAAAAAGCAAGGGATGATGATAATGATGACGATGATAGAAATAAGAAATGTTGCACGTATTATGGGTCACAAGTACAACATGTTATACCCCACCATTTTATGATAAGTAAAAAATGGGAGAAGGAAGGAAATAAACTAAAAAAAGCAATATGCTTTTGCTGATCGTCTTATCCAATAAAGGTAGATTACGAGTTAGCAACTGTACATATCCTTGTTGCAGATGTGTTCGCAACTGATATTACATCAGGTGTCCTCTATCGTTTGTCACTGGATTCAATAAAAAAAACAAATCAATAATACAACAATGAGACTGAACCTACGATACAGGAGAGATAAATTTTCATTAATATCAAATCAACAATGGAACATAATTCACAAACGTGAAGCGGTTGCCGGTTGCCAACCAGTACTGTTACGTCACGTGTCATATTTAACATATATAGTCACATAAAGTCATGGTATATACAAAAGATTAATGTCATGTGTAGTTGTAATCAGTCGTGATATTAATTTGTGGAATATACTTTGTAAGACTGTCCCTGCTTTACACTGATAGACATTTTTAAACACATTTGATGTGAATCAGGTCTATGGAGCGTACACTGTATTCTTTACATAAATGTGGTCTTCCACTGCCGATACAAGCACCATAAATGATGGTCGTGCAAAAGCTAATAGTAGAGAGTCTCTATACGTTCCTTTGAAGATCCCGGGACTGTCCAGTTGTACTAGAGGGTGGACTTTAATTAATCAAGTCTTGTAAATCCTGTTTCTTCCCCAGAAGACAGGGTATCTTTTGAAGATTCCCTCCGACCAAAATTGACCAAAACTGAGTAATTATTGTAAAAGTCAAACGTGTTATATGATAATTAGACAGTAATTTCTTATGTGTGAGAGAAAGCGAATTGTTCGCGCGACACACACGTAACATGTGCATGTTAAAAACGATGCATCGCTAATTTCTAAACCAATTTGAATAACAAGACTGACGAGTACACAGTTGCTCTGCTCTTTGTGACTGGAGACAGCGACATGGTCGCAATCACTATATGTAAGGCTGGTGCAATCGTTTTCGTTCAGATCGATTTCTTCGTCATCTCATCACTCTTTACTTAATCACTACTTGGGAAAAGAATTTAACGTCCTGAGTGACGTAATTTCCCAATAGCGGACCTTGCTTATCGGATGCGGAAGGCGGAGCACCGCGTACTGTGTAAGGCATTTGGAAAGACCTGTGTTCAGTAGTAGGCTGATATCGTACTTGCTCCTCGCTTACTCCTAAAGTGTGATCTAAGGTGATTAATATAGGATACGAAACAATTAACAAGTTACAATCGGTGTGTTGACACAGTTCTGTCCGTTTTTTTAGGCAGTCGGTAACCCTTAGGTAAGGCATATGTGGTAATGATAAATCTGTGAGTTATTGTTTAGATGTTACGTAATACAATGTAATAGGATATTTTAGTGGTCATGTTACAGTTGGAAGTCGACGCGACTTGCTGGAAGTCATATCTTATCGTAATGTTTATTCTCACGTCCTCTCTGATTCAGTCCCGAGCTAGAAGTCACACACGCAGTATGAAGTCATGAACTATGAATGAATTTGTTTTCACATTACAATCTTTTGTTATTTATCTATTAACTAGCTGTAACCGTATGGCTATACCTACATTAAATAAAAAAAACTAACCTTACTTTAAGCAGATTTTTTATCGTATCTATAAGAACTTTTTTTTACATTCTCAAATCTTAGACTTATTTAACTTTTTTGTCGTTTCCACAAAAAAAAAATAATTTCAAATGTTAACTTTGTTAATTTAGAAAAACTCATACATGAGTCATTGTTCCCCTGTTTTTGACGTAACAATTTCACGTTGGCATTTCCAGCTTATATACCAATAACGTACTATTTTATGTACCAATAAATTAACAGACGTCGAATATATAAGCACAAACAAATTATTCTTATCACACATTCACAACTCCAGTACAATTACGCTAATTGGGCAGTAGTAGAGGTTCAAATTGAAATAACATTCATACATACATTTTTACATTTGTATGGATAGATTGTATATAGTACTGGGCAATCTAGCTTCATTTAAAGACATTTTAAACTATGAGAGTTACTGCCTTATTTGATTCGTCACGAAACATTAAGGGAGACCACGTGACGACTCTGCGTGCGGTAGTTAAGCGAGCTACGCCTTCAGTTATAACTGAAGAGTCGAACTGTACAAGCTATCCGTTTGTAGACAAAACTGAGAATTGTACAGATCAACTGACAGTAATATTTTGACTGCACACGTAAGTTTTAACTGTACAGTTCGATTGTTCAGTTAAAATTGAACGTATGTAGCAGACTGTAGACTATAAGTGAAGATACAAAATTTTGGAAACTATTGAAAACACACCGTAGTCTATCTATAGACGAAAGTATTGTAGTCACAGTACAATATAAAATTCTTCGAAACACCGTATTAAATAAACATTTTGGTCATTAACGGACGCAAGGATCTTAAAACTACAAGCCACATACCACTTTTATCTGTTGAAACAAAACGTTGCGAACGTTTTATGACGTTCTTCTTATTAAACAGATACTATTAACGATGAAGCAGTATCCGGTGTCCGTAACTGGCAAGGCGCAGACGATAAAGTCTAAAGATGCGGCAGATTTCGACATTATCCTAGCTTCAGAAAATGAGAACTCATCTATTCGAAGCGACAATAACCTAATGATTAAAGGTACGGACTACCGATGTAGCGGTCGTGGGTTTGAATCCTGCTATTCGATTATTGTCGTGAACCATATCCTAACACAGGCTTTTTGAAGCATATCTGGGATGATTACAAAAAATATTAGTATGTTAACAAAAATCTATAGCCGAATTCAATTGAATAGGATATTACACAATTTTTTAATACAACTGGAATACTGAAACGTCACAAAATAAACGACATTGGCAGGCAGTGATTTGTATATATAATTTGTCATTTCTATTGAATCTGACTGTTGATATGTATCTTGGGGTCGTCTCTTCTTCAATAATTTCTATGCTCGTAGATGTTTCAGTGACGAAACTCTACGTCACTTAATTTCTATGATGCCGCGTTATGTTGTAAATAATTATGTAAACTTCATTATTGTTCCGTTATTTTAATTATAAAACATCGCCGGACACAATACAGCATGGAATCCATTAACGTATTTAATAACATGATTTATAATAAAGTCAAGTTTACATAACACGTCACCATTTCACTTTCAAGAAGAGAATGTTGCTTTTTATATCATTCAATTATTAATACTTTCGTCAGACATTACACTTTACTACTGATAAAAACTTAACACACCGAGATACTAGTCGGTACCGACACCGATCTACCCGTTAGCTCTTCTTCGGGGTGACTGTGATCTGCACAACTGTGCAATCACGGTTCGTTACTGAGCGAAACAAGTCGTTCTAGTACCTGTCGCTCAGTGTCGCATGTGTCGCATGTGTCGCGCGGCACCGACACCGATCTACACATGAGTTAAGCCGTTTTTATAAGTAGTATAGTTTTCATTTCATTGTTAATTTTTCCGTGTCCAATACCATCAAGTAATAAATTTATGAACTAAAGATGTAGTAATTAATACAAGTTTGACATCAAATTGAGAATCTAAATGTCATTTTGTATCTATATATAACTCTGAGGAAATTTACCACACCAAAGTGCGTACGGAGACATTTTATTTCGACTCACTTGTAAGCTAAAAATCCTTGGTTAAAACATACTTATTCGAAATCTCTAAACAATGTTTTGTACCAATTGTATATATGTGCTAATTAAATTTGCTTATTAACAGTGTAGTTTAAAATCTAAGTTTTTTTGTTAATAAAGTTTTTAGATGGTTTAACTTAACCAGATAAATCTCTATACAGTCGCTACGCAGTTAAGTCATAATGACGCGCGTTACTATATTGTGTACTTCTGTAGGCTAAGTGGTGCATTGCTTCTCTGGGACCTACACATGTTTACTTCCATATTATCATAATACATTATTAGAAACAAAGACAATTGAATATCTAGCCAAGGAGGATATGTATGATAATACGGAAGTACCAACCGAGACGTCCGCATTCGAATCATTATATCTGAAAGCGTCATACAAAAACAACGACTATCATATTTGCATAAGGTGCATTATCGAATTAATGCAAAAGTTGTGTAGCTTTGATTTGATAAGCTTAATACATATAGACTGTACTTGATAGTAACTTAAACAAACAATACGATTACAAGGTTCTGAAACATGCAAACTATTTCTGCTGCAAAATCACATAAATTAACATTTAAACATTACAAATAAAATTTATAGTTAATATGAGACATCTTAAAGACAAGTACAAAACCTAAAATCTCAAACCAAAACTGCCAATTATAGAATCACTTTAGCGCACGTCTTACGATTATTTTTAGCAATCGATTAAAGCTACGGAATCGATTTTGTTATCGGTCAATTAACGAGCTACGTGTTTCTGTTACGATTACTCGAGAGCGTGGCTGCAAACCAGCGCGGGTACGGGAATGCACTTGATTATTACGTCATAATTGTTCATAAAGTAAAGAGGGTCCTTATCATGTACAATTAGAATCGATTTTTTAATAGTATTGGGTAGCTAATGAGCAAGCTGTCTCAGGAATTCACTAAAATAACGAAATAACTTTAACATTAGCAGAAGTGTTGTTGTGCTTTAATCGACAGAGGAGGGGACGCACAGAAATATAGACGGTTAGTGATCAATTAACGACAAGCCACGAAGTGCTTTATTCTTAAAGTACATTTAATTATAATAAAAAAATAAAATAA
>JAODUI010000027.1:659567-698353 GCA_027563995.1 Papilio gigon
GTTTTTATTTATTTCTGTGACGCTCAACTGTCCTATATCTCGTCAAGACGAGACATACCGAGCATTCCTTCACTGACATCATGGACTCTGTTTAACTATTTTTTATCACTAGGGTTTTAACTTTACTTGCAATTTCTTTTATTTGTAAACTTATTTAGATCTTAGTAATAATAGAAAAAGATATTTCGAGTTAATTCTTAGTTTAATATTGCAGCGATTCTATTTCTTTACAAGTCGCTTGCGTGTTTTTGCTTGGTTTCGTTCATCAAAGTCTATATTTTTATTATCAGACTGTAGCTCTAAGCTCTAGTATTGATTTGCAGTAACATGGTTAGCTTCGATCTGTTGGTGTGTTTGTGCGGAGGCGCGTCGCGGCAGCCGATGGAGGATTTACCCAAGCCCCGCTCGCTAACGAATCCGAGCTTGTTTGCTGCGAACGCGAACCATGTTTACTGCGCAGTTTCATCGAATTTTTTTACAAATACCTAACAAGAATTAGATAATCGAAAACTTTTACAACCTTTTTACGTATTCATAAGCTTAAAAAATCGATAGCGCCCCCTGGCGGTAATGGCAGTCAATATTTAATAAAGACATCATAGCTAAGTAGCCCTGTTAAATCACACTCATATCTTGATTTCAAATTCTCCAGCTTGTTTATATGCATTTGACTGTGCCGCACCTAAATATTCAAACAAAAACGGTATAGACAAAAAAAAATGATCAGCACCACCTAGTTTTACGCCTCTGTCTTGTTTTATTGACGTGACTTTTGTAGTAAATAAGTTTATGGAGCTAGGCTTGTTAATACGATTAGTGCTATAATGTCGGAGGCACGCTGAGTTATGGCGAACAATTCGGGCCGCAGGGAGCGCCCTGCGTCAAGGAGAAAGTTCATGCCCGCCAAATGCCTGCGGACTATGCGGTACCCTATACAAAAAGAATATTTTTTTTTTATAAATAAACGCGGATCAAGAATTGAAACTTCGTAATGGGCTTTTCTAAGAGTCGATTTCATTAGTCAAAACAACACTAGTATAGTCGGTGCTACTAGTCAATGATTGGTCGGCGAAGTTACTTTTGGCACGGCTTTTTGACAGATAAAGTGACCAGATCACGTCTGTTGTTCGTTATTTATATAAATTATAGTAAAATACACTGTAGAACGTCAATCTATCGTATTAGTACAAACGGTGGATAGTTCATACTTGCTTATTGATGAAATTCTAGACGAGCTAGTGGAAAGAGGGTCTTAGGTCGTGTACGATATGTATAAAATGACGTCATAAAAGTCAAGCAAACACTGAGTGTGCGTCGTGTATGCGACAACAGGCATATCAAATAAAGTTAATGTTGATACAGATGTGATATGGGACACCTTGTTATAACATTTGTCAATACCATGCCACACGTAGTTCTACCACTGTGCGAAGAGTTGATAGTAAGTAGTAATAGAGAAGTGTCATCCTGAAATGCGCTCGCCTGAACCACTAAACACCTGACAACTATCACAGGACCCGCGAGTGGCCACGAGTTAGTACGTCTAAGATTATGTTTTGATTAAAAAAAGTAGCCTCAACGTTCTTCCAGACTGTTTTACCTCTGTGTCAAATTACATCGAGATCCATTTAATCGTTTTGGAGAAACGCAATAAGACACATCCATCCATTTTAGGCAATAGTGAAATTAAAAATATTTTATTTAACTAAGCTATACAAACAATATACATAAAAAAGGATAATACTTAAGTAAATATTTTCAAAAAGTTATTCAGAGTTTTTAACTATTCAGCATTGTATAGACACGGCATTGACAAACAGATATGAAATATTAATTCAACTATTGTAAATTGTCATTCACTCGCGTAGGCCTCTCTCTGATTATAACAAGATTTAAATAGAAAATGTGCAACGTTTCAACCTTACAACTACAATTGATTTACATAAAATTCCCGAAGATACCTTGACGGAAAGACTATCTAATAAATGGAAATGTCATTCTATTATTTTATATCAAAATAAAAAAAATGTATTGACTATGTAAAGCATATCTGTATTAAACGATGCCGTGTCTAAATGCTTGCAGTTCTAAACACATTTATACCGGAGATAACGTCGGGCAGGTTGGCACAAGAAATAATTACTTTGGAACGTGCGCACATTTTCAGATGACAAATGATTCATTATTGCCCCACTTTATATTTTAGTTAGTAAATACTATTATCAAATTAAAACATAAGCCATCAAAAAGTTTCTCATTTAGAGACCTTTTTAGCATACGGTGATTAACAAGCGAACCATCGGAATTCGCTAATATAGCGAAATTACAATTGACCATAAACATCTGAAATTGCAGATAATTCTCTACCTTCAATTAACATTGGAAGACACACAAAAGAGGATATTTCATAGACAAGTGTGTCCCGTCCCCTGCCATTTCCTACATGGATAAGAAGGGACACAGTACTATAATTTAGCTTCTGGTACGTTCAATTTACTCGTGACATCCATGGTCATTGGGTTCAATTGTATACAATTTTATTTTACATTTTAGTAAATGGATAATTAAAAGGTCAACAACAAAGCGCGCGGTCACGAACCCCCGATACAGGGGACCGGCTGGAACTGAACCTACAATGTCAACAGATCGAGGTAACGCAGTTTACATATGTTCTTGGAGATTATGTTCTGCAACTGTGCCAAATTTACTCAGTCCCTTAGTTTAGTATAGCATAGCATGGTAATGTCTGAAACCTGATGTAAGTATAGGGTTTGATTCTAAAAAAAATATTCAAATCCGTGCACTGGTTGCTAAGCTCCTACATAGAGAAGTCAAAAAAGTTTGCACCTCATATAATTGTATATATAATGAACATAAACATCCGGAACGCTGAGCTGCGACATATTTTTGCGAACGATATTAAGATGTCGTTTTGTAAAGTCAATTATAGCGTAATTACTGCACCCGAGTCGAGAGAACTGACACTTTAGTAAACATGTTTCTTTTGCCTTTGCATTGAAAGTTAATTTGGATACATTCATGGATTTATCACACTTTTTTATAACAAATACTTACTTTGACTGACTTGATTTAACTTAAGTCCCATATCACTGTAGTGGGGTAGAGAGCCTCCACGGTACGCCGCCAGCTCAGTCTGTCCCGCACTTGGTCTTGGGTCAGGTCAATCCGATATTGTTTTAAAATGTAAACGATCTATTTATTAGGAACTTTTTTGACGAAAATATGTATTAAAAAAACACTTTTTATAATTACTATTGAATAAGTTACCAGCTACATACGTTAAGTTTGATTAATACAACTGTACAATTCAAATTTACGTGTGCATTCGAAGCTGAGAATTGTACAGTTTAACGGACAGACCAAATTTTGTGGCAGGCATTACTGTTTCCATCATTTACGTAATCTTTATATTATTCTACGTAAGAGAACCCTTGCATTGAACCTTGGAAATGTATATAGTATGCAATACAGGGACAAAGGGCATGTTACACTTTACACTAACTATTATAAAGTCCGTCGATGTTGTAAACACCAATGATGTTGGGTAACTCAACCTGGTACTCACACAAGGTCATCGTGTCATGAATAATTTAATAGTTAGAAACTTATATTCCTCCCTCCAGGTGAACCGACGACTTAGTGCGGACGGCAGGAAGTCGTTAAATGCGCAAGGTAGAGGACGGCATACAGCTGAAGTCATTTAGGTAAGGGCTATGTCCAGCTGTGGGCAGACAGGGGCTGATGATGATGAAACTTATATTTGTTATCGCTCTCATTTCTGGTGTACCGAAAGTACACGGGTAATATTGAAAAGATATGGATACAGTTGCCTTTTGACTTTGATTATAAAAAGATGCACCACGCATGAGATCTTGGATTCCTAAACAAGTATAAAGATAAACCCTCTTGCAGATACTTACATTGTGTTATTATTATAATTACTGTCCAGTACAGTTTAATGTCTAATCTATCGTACCAGTACAAACTTATAATATTTACGATTTTTATAGTTTAGAACTATGGTTAAAAAATCAATATCAGCACAGTGACACTTTAATTTCATCTACAAATTGCCCCGCGAAGAAACCAAACAAAATCAAAAACTACTAACTCTTGTAATAACCCGATAAACAAAGCTGTGATAAATTTTATGGTGCTGCCGACGCCACGTCACACCGTCTTAATGACGTTTAAATATCACTGTAGATAACAGTTGAGAACGAAGTCAACTAAAGCGTGCATTTAATCACAAGTTTTCACACACGTAAATTATATTAAATGTTATTGAAACATAGTCGATCTTATTTCAGTCGTAAATCGCAAACACAAGTTTGAGAAAAAAACACAAAAAACTGAATAGACGAATGTTTTGAGATTTGAAGTTTTTTCTCATAAGTGCCAATTGTTTCCAAAACATCTAATTACTGGATATCCCATCTGCAAAACACTTATGGGAATTAATTTGATTTCAAACTAAAATGTAAAGTCCAAATAAAAAATAGAAAACGTCAAATAACACGTTGTATGAATGAATTTCTGGCGACCCGCAATTTGCCTCAGCAAAATAAATAAGGAATTCTCAATTTGCTGGTGACATATATGAATGTGCCCATACAACATGTGACTAGAATATTCTTCGGATGGAAATGTTTCATCTGACCATTCCTTTCTCAGAGAAGTTACCACCGGACTACGGTCGTTAATAATTTTGCATTCACTTTACTAGACAAGTCACAAAATCCTAAACGTTGAAGTCTGGCGGGAAAAAATGTATGTTATTAATCTACACGAAATACCGATTCAAGCCATAACCATAGACAAGCTAAATTTACGCTAAAACTCTTAGAATCCGAAATATTTGTAGGAAAAAACATTTCCTCAAAAATCTATTATACCATTAGCTACTACTTAATCAACAATAACATTTCACCTTTTCTGACAACTTTTAAAAAATAACTAAAAATACGTCTTATATTGTAACGGCCGCCATATTTGAAATTTTGACATGCCTCCGTTTACTCAATTTATGATTCGAAACGTAGGGATATGTATAATTGTCACAACGTACTACACCTGGTCTAGGAGTAAAATTAGGTTCATTCAACTTAAGTTCCGTTCCTGGATATTTTATTAGCATATACAACTGACATACTAAGATCCGGTGTTAAATGAGCGTACAAACAAGTTTTTACCAAACATATGAATAATGCTACGTCAGTAACAAGCTCACACGTGAGCGTGTCCCACTCGTGTAGTACTTAAAATAGTATTTACTGTAGATCGCCAGAAGCATAATTGGAAAGACCTCTAAAAAAGTTTTTTTTACACAGTTTAAAAATTTATTTGTAAAGAATCTATGGACCAAAAGATAAACGGGCAACTCATTACACTGTAATTGAAGGATAGAAGCAAGCTCAAAGTATTGTTTTACGAAAAAAAGGCATAAGCTATAAGCGGAAGGCGTCTACGTCAATACAGATAATACATTTTTTGCTGGAATTTTAAAACAATGAACGTTATCAACTTTATTATACAAAATGGTACTTAGTACGCGAATATAATAAAAACATAGATCATCTAACACTAACGACTTTTTTTTCAAGTAAACGGCGAAGGTCTCACGGGGAATGCCACTTCAAAAGTTTTTTTTTCTGCGAGATATCATATTTTTTCAATATCAAAATATTTGCTTTAATTTTCTTATCTATTATCCATAGATATAATTCTACTTAAAATATATTCAGACCAATGTCGCCTTATTTACTAGTAATTTACGTCTGCGATTCCTCTTTACCCGCTCTTTCCCGCGTTTCAAAAAAAAATTAAAATTAAAAATTTGTAGTGTACCTACCTGTGTACGCTACGTCTGAAATTTTAATTTGACCAAAAAGTTAGCATGCGAGTTATTAAAAAAAAAATTGTATCAAATATTTTCGGTGATTACACACAACGTAATATTAATATATATATTCTCAATGAGTTAAACACTAGCATTTTATATAATTTTACTTACTTGAAATAATTTAAGCGAAATTGTCAAAATATATTTAAAACGTCACTTACCTAAAATGTTTGTGCGCAATATTCACGAGGAACCGTTGAAACAGTCAACACAACACTTTGTCAGTTGTCTTGTTAGTTTTCACAATGGTAAACTTGCGAAACAACACCGTAACACTTATCAGACCACTAATAATTTTATCACTTGTCACGATATGGCATTTGTCAAAATTCCCGCCTACTCGAGTCGCCGCGCACGCGTTTGCCGGCGACGCTTCCCTGCTACAGACTGCAGACACCGATTTACTTTTTTCTGCACACCACGGAGGCTACATGTAAAGTCGAGTGCAAATAAAACACGTCGGTTCAATAAGAAGGTTTAGCTTTGGGAGTTTTTAATGAAAACATTTTTATTCTGATTAATACGAGACTTTTTGGGAAGTTAATTTTATGATGTTATTCTTCACTGATTATCACGCGTTTGTCCTCGTATCTTCGCGTGTTTGTTATGAAGATGTTTTTTTCTTAGCAGCCATTGTTTGTTTTTATAGATGCACGGCATGAAATATTAAAAATAAAAAGTTAAAACAAACAAACCTAAATAAACAAAGGCCATAAGAATCACTGAGATGAGAATCGCGAAACCTTGATAGTGTTTTTTTTTTCTTATTCAACTCGAATGACAAAAGCAATATCCAGAATTTGACCACTCTTAGATCACTGGCAAACGTAGTAAAGGCGTCGCAAGCCACGTAGAGTTGAAACATTAATAAAAAACAATTTATTTACCTACTATCAAAATTCACTTGTTCTCGATAAAGACAAGCAGTTCGTGACGCTCTTTTGCCTACTTCTATCACAATAAAAAAAATAAATATATGTTCAGTTTTTTCTAACTAGTCGGTCTCCAATTACAATTTGCCTCATTGTTAAATCCGGAGATCGTTTGGTCGAAGAAAAATGATACTTAAAAATTATCATTTACGTTTAAGTGCGGATTTAACATAAATTTAACGAAATACAATATTAAATGAGGGATTCCCACGTTTTTTTTTCATTTGAAACAAATCACAATTAAGGAGATAAATCCAACCATAAACATTTCGGTATAACGGTAATAAATACTTTTGTCTAACTTAAATTTGAAAACAAAAACTCTTTTTTCTTTTGCAGAATGCAAACGGGTTGGCTAAACACACTCCGTGTGAAAGCCAAACGAACGAAAAAAAAAAAGGCGAACGATTGAGCATCATTCAACTACAATTACGGGCTACTGTGTATTACAGTCGCCAGTCTTTTTGTAGAAAAAAATGGTTTGATTGGTTGATTTTGCCAATTTTAAACTGTTATATTATGGCATGTTATGTTATATTAATGGTAAGATTCGTCTTCCAATCACAATTTTAAACAAGATAAAATATGGTCTACTACAGTGTTTCTCAACCTATAGTTATAACATACTGGAATTAAACCTTTTTAGAAAACCTGTAAGATTTTTTACAACAGTTTTTGACGTCCATTTAAAAAGTAACATGCAGATAGGATTGTCTTTGGCAGATCGTTGTTTTGACGTTTGACGTCCCAGCAGTAAGCGGGTTTTAATTTTTTTTTTAATATAAGGCTATCGTGTCGTGAAATATTGAAAAACACTAGTCCTATGGTAAAATATCAGTCGGTACACTATCTGTAGCTGTATCGGGAGGAACAAACATGTTTATCAAAACCAGATAAAGCAGTGAAATATCTTTGTACAATGATAAAGTAAGAGTTATAAAAACTCGACTTTTACGAAACATTTCAAAAGATATAAGTATCGTCAAATGCGTTATTTAAAAAAAGCTTATAGATCCGATTGGGAAATGACACGAATTTAAAATAGATACTGACTAGTAAAAATGTTTTTTTTAACTATTAATTTGAACCGATCTGTGACGACTAACATTTATTTGTACCAAAAGCAAACAGATTTTCCGAACTGATTCTCTAGCTGGGAAAAAAAAATAAAAGACTTCATATTGTTTACTTATTACAACGATTTGGATCATCATCATCAACAGCCTTTGGATTTGGATGAATAACATAAATTAACTCGTGAAGTCAGCGCGGACTAAAATAAAAAAGTAGCTTGTGTGTTGTCCCGGACTATTTTCTACGTCTTTAGCTGATTTCATCCAAATCTATAAAGCAGTTTTCAATAAAAAAAAATTGCATTTATAATATTACTATAGAGAACCTATGTGACAAAACTGTAATTGAGATTGCAAGGTGTTTTATCCGTGTGTGGGGTGGCGTCGCTACTGTCGCCAGCAAACTCGCTTCAGTATAACAAGTTTTACCCTCCCTACAACCAAGTTAATCAGACAATAGGTTACACGTTAAAACATTCGAACTTATGGAGGGACCTGATAGTGAAAAAATTAAGCTATTGCTTAAAAACTAGCCTAAGTTATCGCCTTAGGTTCTCTTGTCTCATTTTATTGTTTCTGAAGAAACTGACTGCGATTACAGCGCCACTCGTGGGCTCTGAATTTCGTGTTAACAAAAATAAGCATAATCAGTGAAAAGGATTTCTATTTAATAGATAACGCATGGCTGATATTTTAGGTGATCGTGTACAAAAATAAAAATAGTTCTACGAGTTACTATTTTTACAGTTCCGTTAACGTTTAGTTGTAACTGGTCTAGAATTACATTATAATCTACATTCTACCAATGACATCAAATGACATCATAGTTCGCTATCAGTCTCTGTCACTCTGTCACAATTTTGATAGAATTTCAGTTTCGATTGGTCGCAGATCGCACTTCACGGAATGGTTCAACACATTTCATCCCTTTGTGATAAACCAGAACATTCGCAATAACATAATTAAAATCAAAGTGTAATCCAAATTCAAAGTCATCTCCACGAATTAAACGCATCGCTAAACTTAAATACCCCTATTTGTTCAGATGTGACGTATCGGATTGACAATTGAAAATAAAACATCGACAGTCGATTTGTAATGGAATCATACTTCAACTTCTTTGCAAGTAGAAAAGACTCCGTCGTCGAGGGATACAAATGACAAAGTCAGCCTAGATAGCTTTCTGTGTTGAAAACAATAAAGAGCATTTAAGGCGATTAACGGGTCTTTTCCGCGGCGCATGACGGTGTCATGAGCACAAGCAAGAGGCGCGGAGGTAACGGTGCTACTTGTTTCGTACCCGGAGTGCCCGGCCAGGTGAACGTCCTGACGGCCATGTCTGCCGATCTTGCTTCGCTGTTCGAATGCCCCGTCTGCTTCGACTATGTCCTGCCACCGATCCTACAATGTCAGAGCGGGCACCTGGTGTGCTCCAGCTGCCGTCCCAAGTTGTCGTGCTGCCCCACATGCCGCGGGCCGCTCGGCAACATCCGCAACCTGGCAATGGAGAAGGTCGCCAGTAATGTCATGTTCCCATGTAAACACTCCAATACAGGTTGCACAGTTTCACTTGTGCACACTGAAAAAGCAGAACATGAGGAGGCGTGTGAATTTCGGCCTTACTCTTGCCCTTGTCCCGGTGCCTCTTGTAAGTGGCAGGGTGGCCTAGACCAAGTGATGCAGCATTTGATGACCTCACACAAGAGTATCACCACACTTCAGGGTGAAGACATTGTGTTCCTAGCTACAGATATAAACCTGCCTGGGGCAGTGGATTGGGTGATGATGCAGTCATGTTTCAATCATCATTTCATGCTGGTCCTTGAAAAACAAGAGAAATTTGATGGACACCAACAGTTCTTTGCGATTGTCCAGCTAATAGGTTCCCGAAAAGAAGCAGAAAACTTTGCATACAGATTGGAGCTGAACGGGCACCGCCGTCGCCTTACGTGGGAGGCGATGCCGCGCTCCATCCACGAGGGAGTCTCCTCCGCCATCATGAACTCGGATTGCTTAGTGTTTGATACCTCGTTAGCCCAGTTGTTTGCCGACAACGGGAACCTGGGGATAAATGTGACTATATCGATTGCCTAATCCGCACTTCCGTGTACATGCAATGGTACATATGGACTAAATTGAAGGGACATTTTGTCAATGACCCTCAAGAACAATAATACATTTTCGTGAAAGTGATCATCTTATTCTAAAATGAATTGTATAAATATGTATTTTAACAAAATATGCAAACAATATGTGTCATGAGCTGAAACTTTGACATGTTTTGTATTTATTGTAATCAACATCAAAGTGAGCCAAATATTTGTTTTTTATTTCATATTCAGTATGTAAATGTGTGTTCATTGTAAGTTTAAGTAAGCAAATATGGGTGATAGGCTTCGCAACGCAATGACATGAATCTTGTCACAACTTGTGATTGTATTATTCCAAACAGAACAACATTTTTAGTATATAAATTTAATGTACATAAGTAGATATTGCCATGGGTGATGCTTAGTGAGTATTTACTGAGCCGCAGTTAGTATCAGAGATGAGTCTGGCACCAGCAATATACTACTAAAGTGATAAAAATGATAGCACATCAGATGCATGTTACTTGATGATAGAAGGCGTACTGTATAGGGAAGTCTTGTAAAATTATAGAGTGGGTTTACACTGCAACACTTGTATAAACATTGTCATAACTATCATTATATAAACTAAGCCTTGTTTCAGCAGTGAAACTCACTATTAGAATAATGAAATGAAAAGCCACATACCACTTATGACTTTTCAACTGTGTTAGTGATACCAACTGCTTATATTAAGGATCTTTGCACAAAAAACATATTTTCTAATGTATATGCACTGACACATGGATAGGCCAATGTCATGGTTTTTGTGCCTATTCAATTTTCGCCATTTTGGCGCTGATGGCAGTGTTGGGGATTCAAACTAATAGAATAAAATATTAGTAACATTAACAAGGGCTTTTAAGTTGGAATGAAGCAAAAGCTATCATTTCTAAGCAATATCCTGTCTGTATCTAGAGAAGTCAGTGTGTATATAAAACCAAATTTTTAAATGTGAATGTGTGAGTGACTTATTATATAACTTGTGTATGAATGGTTAGGATTTTAGTATATAGCGGGCTATGTATATAACTACACAGTTTAGAGCTTATCTTATGTGGATTGTATGTGAAGTTACAACAATTCATGCATTAGTGTTACACTCTAATATGTAGACGGTAATGTCATGAAATAATTGTAATAATTCAAGCAAAGCTGCCAGTATTTACTAAACCATAAAGGCTGTTAGGTAACTGTTATATATTAATAGTATTAAACAATAAATAATGTACACAACACCAATAATTTACGACATGCAATAGAAAAAAAAATATATATTTTATATCCATTTTATAAACCATGTAATCTAATAAGAATTAGTCCTGTACATTGTCTGCATATTAGTTTAACTTTCATTATAATCAATGCATCAGTATGCATTTTCATTACATAGTCTCATTTCATAGTGCTTGTGTTATTGTAAGTACATTGGTGTTTCTATTTCAATCATGTATCATTTAAATTTTAGGACCTAGAACATAGCCTTTGCGATTAAATCTAGAATAACGTAATTCTTGATTTTTTTAATTTAAAAATCTATTTTATTGTTACATTTGGTCCTTGTATGTCAAATATATGATAAAAAAAAATTGAAGCCTGCAGTTAATTAAAGATTTTTTACGCAAAAGGTTAGGTCCACTATATGTACTTTTCAGTGCAACAGTCACTTGACAGAAAAAGTTTGCCATGATTATAATTTGCTAAATAAAAACACTTTAACAATATTACTGTGGTTTGACAGAGGTGACAGTTGTGGTCACATGTGATGTTGTCAGAGGCGTGTGGTGTCAGTTGAATTCTATTGTATCAAATAAATTGATGTTTTTATGTGTTAGTGATTGTGTGAAGATCCTGTGTATATTGCTTTTATTTATACAATATGTTACTTAATTTGTAGACGATATTCTCCTAGTTTTAATTGACTCCGGCCCGGTGCGGTTCAATGGAGTTATTTTAATTTGAAATTTTGTACATCACAATCTGATCGACATTACAATTATAATTTTTTTAATGTATTTCAAAGTTTGAATTAAAACGAAACATTATTTTGCAATTGATTTATTTGACAAAGTAACATGCACGGCTTACACTTTACAGTAATAAATAACTACGAATAATTGGTAATATTAACAATATTATTTAAATAATTAAAACTACACATATATACAAGTTTGTTTAAACGACAATAAAATGGTTTTACATCATTTATTAATTTTTCATACAATAATTTCTATCTGTGGAACTTTTTCTTCCAGAATTATCGTAACGCAAAATTGCAACTGAGATTCGACAGCCAAATAATTTATAAAAATAAGTTCAAAACGTAATTTTTGAGTTAGCCAAGGCCTTCAATAATGCACCAATACGAATTTCACATTACATTTCATAGCCCCGTATATCGGATACTGCGTATAAGCATAGACAGTAATAGTAGAGTCAGGCCGGGTTGGATTCTTCTAAACAAAATCCATAAGAACATGTTTTAGAAGCAAACCATTAACCAAATTAATATCCATGGACAGTATGGCTTATTTTAGCAATAATTTTATTATTTAAGTAGATTTACTGGTCTGAGGTTGCAGCGGGGACGGCAGTAAACATTCAGCGGTGGGAGACTCTTTATCATCTAATATCGAAGTTTGTTGGTTCGATGTACTGAACGGATCGCTACGTTCAGTTAGAACTGGGCTGAACGGATCCTGTCCCCTGTGAACGACTTCAAACGCTTCCGAACTCATGTTCCTTGCATCGACCAAAGAGAACTCGTCGAACGTCTCCAGTACAGCGCTGTATTCTCTGCGGGATGGTAAAGGTGCAAATGGATCTAAATCCTTCTTGATTCCGTCCGGACTGAACGGGTCTTTGGGTTCAGATTTCGGTGCATCTTCGGCCAAACTATTATCTCCGCTAAAGTCCGATAGGTCAATATCATAATTGATATTGCTTAGTCCAGGAGCTAAGTTCTCCGTGCCAAAGTCTTCCGGCGTGACCAGTTCATCAATTGATCTCGAATCGAAAGGAGTAAACCCGAGAGGCGACGGTGTGAGCAGTTCCATCGAGTTGGTCTGCTTTAAGTCCCATTTCTCATCGACATTGTTGGGAGATTTTGATGGAGATGGCTTTTCTATGACTTGGAAGTCGAGGATTTCTTGTTTATCTTCTACAACTGTAGTTTCAACAACTGGGATCTCGTGTTCCTTTTGTACTTGGGCGGGAACTGTCGGCTGGTGGGGTGGGGCTTCTTGGGGCGGGGACACAGGCGCGGGGGCGGGATCTGGCGCGGGCGAGGGCGTGTCGATATCAATGAGCGGCGCCGCGGCGATGCTCTTGAACTTTCCGAACCTCGGCAGCTCGCGACGCGGCTGGATCTCTAGCGGAGTCTTAGCTAGAACATCTTGCACCTTTTTCGCTATCTGCTCCTGTAAAGTGAAACATTGCAACGTTACATTACTATAATGAGGCATTATTCTCAGGCGTGCTCGCATGTTGACGTGTATTTATTTTGTTCTTACCTCAAAGCTGGCCGCGTTGTCGGCGAGGGCCTTGGAGCGCGCATCGATCTCATCGACTTGCTGCAGCAGGCGCGCGGCGCGAGCGCGCTGCTCGCCCGCCTCGCGTGCGCACGCGCACAGCGACAGTGCCGCCGCCTGTCGCGCACATTACAACATTAACTTTCGTCACATTACCATTTTTTTATTACTATAAATATTTTCGATTTTTTGACTTTTTTAGTTATTATGTGAAATTGATGTCGGCAAAGTGTTTTTTTTTTCAGATTTTACGTTAGTTTTATAGTAAATTCTAGTAAATACAACATGCGGTAGATTGTTACCCAAGCGCTGCCGCCGATGGAGGCGGGCATGGCCATGTAGCAGTCGAACTCCTGCTTGTCCATGTTCAGCGACTCCGCCGTTAAGTTCTCTATGAAGGACACCGCGCAGCACTGTAACGTAAGCGTAAATAACATTTTTTTAATAAAAATGTTTCTTCTACCATTGCAACTAAGCTACAAGTTTATGAGTTACAGTTTACGCCAATTGATTGTCAGGATTCGAACTTTCGACCACGTGATTGGAAATCCGTGCCGTTAACCTTTAGGCTATTGGCGCCTTAATGAAATTGTGTAGTAACGGGTGTAGCGAGCACCGCGCGCACCAGGTTGGTGAAGTAGTAGCCGCCCTCGCCGGTCATGAGGCGCTGCGCGTTGCAGAACCGCGTCACGAAGTTGATGTTGCTGACCAGCCGCGGGGGGTTCGCCTTCAGCACCTGCACAACCATTTAATTAATATACAAAAATATACATTTAAACACTGCAACATTACAATGTGAACAAAAAATATCAGCTGGAGTAAATAAAATCACAAGTCGAAAAACGATGTGAACAAAAATCTTTTTAATCCAAAACTATCTTTAGGACTATATTTTAGTTCTTTTAAGTATACTAACGGTGAATATGAGCCTGGGCAGCAGCTCGTCGGCGGAGGCGGGCGCGCCGCAGAGCGCCAGCACGTGCCGGCAGCAGCGCCGCACGCGCGCCAGCTTGCCGCCCGGCGCCGCGCACCCGTCCATGCCCAGCAGCTCTGCGTTATACCAGAATATAATCTCTCCCCGTTGCAATTGCCACCCAGATCAGTTCCGCCTGGTTGTACTGACCGCTGATGGCCTTGTAGAGCAGCTGGCGGCAGGCGGCGTCGCTGCGGTCCAGGTCGCAGTCCAGGTGGCGCTCGCCCACCCAGCCCAGCTGCTGGATGCGCTCCGACAGCGCGCGGTCGGCGCGCTCGTCCTCCGTGCCCGTCGGGGAGAACACCACGCCCGGCAACCTGCGGAACACTTTCCATTACAAAGAGCTAATCATTACACAGCAATCGTCGTTAAATGTGGAATTTTCCTAGCTCTCTCTCTTTCTCTCTCTTCTGCTTCATTTCCAACTTACTCATGTAAATAAGTCATGACATGTTTCTCCACAAAGTCAATGAGCAGCTCCTTGGTGTCCTGCTCCAGGCCGGCGAAGTGCTGCGAGGTGTCCATGTGCCGCATGAACCTCTGACACACACAATAGACATTATGATTTCTCGACAAATTGAAAATGCGACATTAATATTAGTTTTGTAATGGGACAAAAACTCACCTGATACTGCCTCTGCACCCTTTCTGAGAGCTCATCCACTGACATCACATTGGAGCATTTAATGACATCCATGATGAAGGAGTGCGCGAAGACGCGCGCGTCGCGGTCCACCTGGCCCGGCAGCTGCGGGAAACGCGCTCGGAAGTCCCGCTTCATGCCGTCGTTCACCATCGACGGGATTTTAAACTCTTGAGGTCGTCTCTCAGATTGTTCGTGCTCTTCTAATAAAAAAATGATATGATTTTAGGACCGGCTTTAAACATAAACTTAAGATGTATGGTCAATTTGACCATATGAGTAATGATTAGTGTATTAATTCTCATTCGCCTTAAATTAAAATTAATTTAGAATCATTGCATATACGAATATCGTTTTTTTTCTCCGATACAGCAGATAAAGTAGAAGATGTCAATAAAATACCTGCACTACTCTTCTTGAAGACGCTGAACTTTAGTAAGTTTGCCTTCTTGAGGGTCTCGCTCTGGCGCAGCCGTTTCTCCTCGAACTTAGAGAAGGAGGAGTGCGACGACAGCTTTAACCCGCGCTCTTGCTTCTTCTGCTCCTGCCTCGGCAAAGTAGCGGATGCGGATGCTGCGGACGCTTTTTCTGTTACGCGAATTATAAAAAATTGTATATTTAGCCTAATGATCTTCAAACTGATTCATTTCTCATTTTACATAATAGAAAATATAAAAATATTTTCCTAAATTCTATTATAATTGTCATTGTTCTTAAAAACATCAGGAGGAAAAATAGGTGATGACTATACAGACTAAGAAAATCCACTCTGACAGAAAAATACACTACAAAGTGACTTTTCCTTCTTTCATCATCATTTATATTATCATCACCAGCCAAAATCTGTTTTCAATTTAATATCTCAACCTTTCCATTTAACTTAACTTGAATTTATTATATCAATTGATTATAGAAGCATACTACATCTAACAAGATTTTTTAATCACATAAGTAGCATACAATGTTACACACATTGTATGTTATGTTAAATGATCAATTTCAATTCAATTTATCACGCACATAATCTCATTCCGTTGTGTAATGCAATATAATATTAACTGATGAACCTTGAAAATGTTACAGCAGTTATCTACAATTATGTCAAAATCATACACACATACACTGCAATACAGCCAAAGGGGGAGATAACAACTGAATGGTGAAGGTGAAGTACATTTTATAACAAATTACAAAAAACTTTTCTTAACTATGGAACTAGAAATGGAATGGAAATATATTGTTTCATTGTAAACATCATCATTAGACATTGTCTGCCCACTGCTGGACAAAAGCTTTTCGCTATTCCTTCCACAATATGTGATCCTCCACCTTCCACATCAAACAACTTAGTGTGGACTATAGTAAACATAGATAATCAAAAATCTGTTATACATCTTTAAATATTGTGCTGGTTCAATCATCAGTGAGCTGTACCTCTCTGCCACTCTTACTATGTTTTGTGCCACAAAGATACATGACAACTTTAAGAATATTATATTATAAAGAGTATTTATAATTTAGAATATTACTATATATGTTTGAAGGTAACACATAATTTATATAGCTAGGCTGATCAAATACAAAACTTTTGTTAATACCAAAATTCTGTTAGCTTCTTGGCAATCCAGTGAACTAATACAAAACAGTATATCTGTTTTACATCATTATAAAAATTTAAAATTCAACATACCAGCCCTCCTCTGCCGCTGTAGCTGTTCCCTGTGGCATTTTGAGCAGTATCCTTGCCACTGTGGGTTGCCATAGTAGTCACATCCGTTCTTACATTTCAGATCACTCTGGTCGATCCTCAATGACGGCATCTTGGAAGCAAATATCATATATTTATATGATCTTTGTAAATTTGGTCCATACCACATTTTTATAATAATAAGTGTTAATAATTAATAAATCTTAGTGAAACTTATTTAAATGGCTTCATAGGACATACTACGATATATAGGTAGACTTTACATTAAATTAAGTACTTTTAAATGTTCGCAACACGAAGCTATAATATATTTCTAATGCAATCCAGAAAATATAGATCGCAGCACTTCCTAATGCGCTAATAACGGCGGTCGTTCAACGCCGCTATCCGTTATATAGGCTAGGCTTATCATACTTATGTACTCAACTATCTGTGATAATACATTGAGCGAGAAATGACTTCGTTGATGCAACGAATTATAATATGCACTTACCTTGCAACACAATTATTTGAATCAGCTACAATTTGTAAGACATAAGACAATTCGTTTTGTTTTTCTACAATATTTTTGCCGATACAATATGTAATGGTGTAAGCTATTGAAAATGTACACAAATTGCAAATGAAATGAATCAACACCGATAAAAATCCCTTTTGTTTTATTTTGACATTTAAACTGTCAAACGTCATATTTTTTTCTTTGTATTACCATTTTGAAAAAAACTCCCAATATAGTAGGTAGAAAATGAAAATGAATAGTTTACTTACAACTAGTGTTTCAAAGTTATTGCATTTTACATAATTAAAAAAAGCTGTTATTTCCTGTCGAAAAAACGCGTTTGTATCAAATCATCAAGGCGCATTTAACAATAAAGAATAAAGAACTTTAGTTAACTTTTGATGAAATAAAACGAAAAGAGAGTTTTTTTTTATATAAATCTTTACTCGAGACATTACAATTTTCCGCGCATCTTTCTAAAAGTGAGATTAATTCTTGAATTAGTTAGTTTCTTCCTTACAGGTAAGCTGTGGTACCAGACTTCATTTGTTGGCGGATTCATTAATAGAATGCTACCATTTTCTAAGTTGATCTTTACTGAAATACAATAAAAAAGACAATGTTTTAGATCAGGATTTCCCTCTATTCCTCTAACACTTGTTCACTGAATTTCTAAAATAATCTTTCTCTGAACCTGATTTATTTTTCAAGCATGCCAAACTTCAGAGTTTGGCATTTGGAAAGTTAACAGAAAGAGAAAATTATGAGTAAAACACTGACTTTCCTCTGCTAGTGGACTGAAGGTATGGTTAATAAGGAAAAGTTTACTACACGAGATCGAAAATTCAATTAACTTCGTATCCAGGTTTTTTTTATTAAAACCATTATGCAAAGATACCTTTTTGGTGTGATGACAAGTATCAATACAGTTGCTATGGTAACATTAATTGACAACAAAGAAGTGGGAAAACTTAAATACGCTGTTAAAGAAAAATGAATTATTTGCAAATATCTGATGGCCAATACACCAAAACTATTTACACAATGGTAAGATACAATTTTAAAAGTTAATTAATATCTATTTATAATAATTTCTGAATTAATTACGTAAGTTTGTTACATCTTTAGCTACGGACTTGATGAATAATTCTAAGTTACTCATTATTTCTGACATAGATCAGATATTGTGTTATAAAATAGATAAATAAATTGCGCAACTGGCATTGATTATATCTTTAAAGTGCGAAAAGAAACGCGTCGCAATCTTGAAGGTTGCATTTAGCCGGAAAAATAAAATGTTTGGTAACGAAATTGATAAAATTATGATATAAGGCAAAATTATCGTTATATAAAATACCGCACCCATGCGGAAGCGACTTGTACTGAAAAATATTTCTGTGCTGTTATCAAAAAGGTTTCATAGTCAATAAAATGAACTTTACTTCATACAAACGACGCAAAAGCACGAAGTTAGAATACATGTTATTTTTGTTTTTTCAAATTTAAAAAAAAAATACGTTATTACGATTAAGATTTTTCATTTAATTTATTGCAATATCGGCCAGTATTAAATAAAATGAGTATTTAACAATATTTTTTTAAACAGAACAAATGTTATCCTTAACCGAGACTTATTAACATTTTTCTATAAAGTATAAAACATTATTACTTTTTAATTAAAATAAAAATTATATTAAAATTAGTGATAAACGAAAAAAGGACTGCGTAATCCGTTGGTAGATTAATTATTGTAACATAATTCGTTAAACGACCATAAGATTAGATTAGTAACGACATAATTCGACATTTATAACTGTAATCGTTATCACAACAATGTTGTCGCAGCTGCAGTCGCTACACACAAACCGCGGGTTTTTACTGACAAGAAACTTGCAAGAACATATCGTTATCCCTGTCTTGTCTGAGGAGAACGAGGAGCATCGCAATATATGCAAATAAACATACAAGCTACATACATATATACATCAAATGATTTTTTTTAGAGCTATTTATAATTTGCATAGTCAATTGACATTGAAAGTGCACGGTTGTAAGTCATTACGCAAATCAAAATGTAAGATAGCGCGCGTTGGTTGGACGACGCGGTGATACTCGCGTCGTCCGCGCCATGTCCTTAGTTCCACTTGTAATAATCCTTCATAATATAACGGAATTATTACGACAATGTAAACTAAAACATGTTTATTCAACATACTGGCAACATCAACCTGACCTTTCCCCTTTGGTAGGGCGGGATATACACATAACGTAGAGTAGACCCTTCCATATATCTGTCAGCCGTCATACACTTCCTACGCATATCCTCTTTCACGCAATCCATCGACGCCTTCTTCGGTCAATATACTCGCATTTTCAGTTTCTCGCCTGACTAATATTATAAAGATAAACTTACATTACAGATAAAAGAAGCAAGATACGAAGATGCGATAAAAACTTTGAACGACGCCATAAAGTACAACCCTAATCGAGCAGGGCTGTCTCTACTCGGCTACTGCTACTATAGGACACAATCCTTCGTAGAAGCAGCCAACTGTTACGAGCAACTGTCCGCGATGCACCCAGACGTGCCGGAATACAAGTTCCACTTCGCGCAAGCTCTGTACGAAGCGTCCATGTACGATGAAGCGTACAAAGTAAGTATGCAGATCAGCGCTCCCGAACTTGAAAAGAATGTTATTAAACTCCAATCAGCCATTAAATACGGGGAAGAAGATTCAGTAACAGCTAGAAGTCTCGTAGATTCCTATCCACAAGACGATCCCGACAGAGACATCAATATCGGTTGCTTGCTTTATAAAGAAAATCAGTATGAAGAAGCATTACGAAAATTCACGAGAAGTCTAAACATTTTAGGTTTTAACGCACATTTACACTATAATGTCGCTCTGTGCTATTTTAAACTAAAAGAATACCCACAGGCGCTGAAGCATATTACCTTAGTAATAGAGAGAGGCATACGAGACCATCCCGAATTGGCTGTAGGCATGCAAACAGATACGTCCGAAGTGAAATCCGTAGGAAATACACTGACCCTTCACGAAACTGCTCTCACCGAAGTATTTAATCTCAAAGCAGCTATAGAGTATCAATTAAAGAATGTTGAAGCAGCCAGAGAGGCTCTGTCCGACATGCCTCCGAGACACGAGCACGAGCTAGATGCAGTAACGTTGCATAATCTAGCTCTCACATCGATCGACATCAAGCCCACGGACGGGTTTGAAAAACTGCATTTCCTATTGCAACAAGATCCTTTTCCGGCCGAAACATTCGCCAACTTACTACTACTGTACTGCAAGTTCGAGTATTACGACTTGGCGGCTGATGTTTTGGCCGAAAACGCTCAGTTCACTTACAAGTACCTAACGCCATATCTGTACGACTTCCTAGATGCGATCATTACAAGTCAAACTTCACCCGAAGAGGCGTTCCAGAAGTACGAAGATATCGCATCGAAACACGCCGAGCAATTGAGGAAACTCACTAAAGTAGTTCAAGAGAGCCGATCGCAAGGTGACAACGAACAAGTCAAGAAGGCGGTCGTAGAGTACGAGGAAGCACTGGAAAGGTACATCCCAGTAGTGATGGCACAAGCAAAAATCTATTGGGACATGGAGAACTACGGACAAGTCGAAAAGATCTTCCGTAAATCGGTAGAGTTTTGCAACGAATCCGACGTGTGGCGACTGAACGTTGCACATGTGCTGTTCATGCAAGAAAACAAGTACAAAGAGGCCGCAAGCTTTTACGAACCTATAGTTAAGAAGCAATACGATAACATATTGAACGTGAGCGCAGTGGTGCTGGCCAACCTGTGCGTGTCGTACATCATGACGTCACAGAACGAGGAAGCCGAAGACATAATGAGAAAAATAGAAAAGGAAGAAGAGCAGCAGATATTCGAAGATCCGCAGAAGAAATTCTATCACTTGTGTATCGTCAACTTGGTTATTGGTACTCTGTACTGCGCCAAGGGCAACTACGAGTTTGGTGTATCGAGAGTGATCAAGTCACTCGAGCCCTTCAACAAACGTCTCGGCACCGACACGTGGTTCTACACGAAGCGATGCTTTTTATCATTCCTGGAGAACTTGGCGAAGCACTTGATAGTAGTTAAAGATAATACTATCAAAGATTGTATGCAGTTTTTAGAAGGCTGTGAGACTTACGGCCGCCGAGTCAGCACTGTCATTGAGAGTCCTTTTCAAGAAGAGGACGCTAATGTTAAAGCGAAGCAAACAGTAACATACGAAGCTCGCCAACTGCGCTACATGTTCTATAAACTAAGAAACATTGATGATTCAGTTACTATCAATAAATACGAAGATCTTAAGTGAACTAACCTTGTGGTATTTGTTTTCTATTAGGACCCGGTTTCCTGGCATCCTTATGTTTTAACACGAACGGTCTCTCTTGTCCGAATGACACTGACGCTATCGGGTACGAGGGATCTAAGTCTGGTTCATTGTCTCTGTGTTCACCCATATGATCGGTCCCATTTCTATATCTGTTGAAACGGATGTAATAAATTAACGATAAAAAAATGTTAGGCAGATAAAGTACTTTTCGTAACCTTACTTGTTTACCAAGACGAAGTCGTAGAGTATCCCTTTTAATTTGAATAGTAAGTCCCTTATCGCTAAGACCGGCGTAGGCCAAGGTAAGGCCGGTACTGTAATTCCTGAGTAGGTATACGTTATGCCGGGATCCCCGTACGCAACTTGCTGTCTAGGTAAAGGATAGATTTTTCCAAATACCCTAAAAAAATATTACACTTTATGTACTGATAATTAGCTAATGCTGTGATCCACAAAAACTTCGTTCCAATAAGTTACACCTACTTAATTTTCGATAAATCACCAGTAAAATATTCCAAAGTATTTTCGAGGTCACTGTATAAAGTATTTGCTATTGCTCTCGGTATTACTACGGCATAATCAAGGTCAAGGCCGTCTTCCCTAATAGATCTCCAAGACACTGAATTTATTTCAATATCTTTTAGTTTATCAGCCATCTGCCGTCTGGTGAAATTGTTTTCTGTTAAATTGATTTATTGGAATTAGGTAACATTAACCGAACAACGCATTCGTTATTGTATCTTCTTTGTATGGTACTTTTTATCAACGTTTAATATTTATTTCTACCCACAAGATAAAAATTGTCCTTAACTGATAGCAACACTGAATTTTATGTCATTCTGCTAATTTTTGTTTACATCGTCTGTTCCATGCTTTTTGGTGTTAAGAAATAAGAAATTTAACTAAAACTAAATAAGTAATAAGTGAACTAAATATTAATCGGAAAAGAAAGTGTTTTGAGACTACTTTTTATTCTTCATTTTAAATTGAGATAAATCAAGGAAATTTAAAATTTGTTTACATTTGTCAGTTTTAAAACACTTACCTGGTAATTTTTCGTCAATTTCTATTGGTCGTATTAATACGATTTAAATAAAAATTCCTAAGCTTTTCTACTCGTTATGATAACAAACTGAGGTAAGTTGTTTTGATAAAAATGTCATAAAATCTTGCAAGATCGCGTAAGTAGCGATTTCATGTTCGTATAGAGATGTTGCCAGTGCTAGGGCCAACAACGTAATAGTAATATTTTTGAGGTAATTTTCTATATAGTAATGCGTACTTGCAAGTAGGTTTTATATACTAATGTCATCAGATTGAAAGAACAAGCAAATTAACAAATATATATTTCAAAAACAAAAAAGTATAAAAGTCAACCATACGATATCGAAGGTCCATAAAATGTTTTAACAGGAATAATGAAATTTTGTGTATTTTGCAAGAACATTTGAAACGCCTGCGATCCAGTTAGGAACCGCTGATTTTGTATTCTATTGCAATTCAAATTTGCCTTACATTCACCGGCACCGCCATAGCTGTCATCGTGAATTATAGTCCGTGAACTAAAAAATAACCAAATAAAGTAAAAAAATGCATTTTGTACCCAAAATCAAAAAAGTACCATAATTAAAATACCTAAAATTTTCAAAGAAGCAATCCTTGTCGTGATAAACGGAATACTCCCTGATTCTTCGGATCGTGTTTCCGTTCGTTTGAAAATCATACTCGTATAGTTTTTCAATAAAGCCATCTCTATCTTTAACAGTCCAGATGTGTTCGCCGGGCAAGCCCACGAGCGTCGGCGCACTGGACGATGGACACAAGTGACTCCTTAATTCTAAAGATTTACATTTATTATCCAACGTGGTGGTCGCGGCGGCTGGTGCGACTCGCTCATTTTCATCTAAACGAGAAGATTGCAAAAACTTTTCAATCTCTGCCCTCATATCTGCATTCAGTATTTTGTCTTTACTCTGCACAACGAATCGACTACAATATGCCATTAACTTTTCGTTTTTAGAAAGCCAAATTTTATGTACTAAATTTAATAAATTTTTTTCGGCAATTTCCTTCATTCTTGTCAGTTGTTTTATTTGAGAGTGCAAGTAAAGATTTTCTCGATAAGTAACGCTGTACAGTTGTTGGAAGTTCAAATAATTCGACTGATATTCTTTTCTTCTTCTATTTTCCTTCGTCTGCACGACTAGTTTATTTTTCGTCGTTGCGTCTAATCGATAGCCTACAACAATATTTCGATTTTCGCAAATGGCGGCCGCCAGGAGCAATGACAAGTTTTTCTTTTCTTCTCTTAGTTCTTTTAGTTTTTTGAGTAAATCTTGTTTAGTTGCGTCTTCGTCGGTTGTAGGTTTTGTATTGAAATATTTAAAACCTTGCCAATTTTGAATAACTCTTTCCACGTCGTTGCGAACTTGAAGTAAATGTTTTGATAGAACGCAATAGGTGTCATTAGCGGTTCTTTTTAAATAATCATAATTGATAAAAGTTCGCACGAGATATGTTTCGAAGTAAGCTCTTCTTAAGGAATCAAGTAAAATAAGTTTATTCCTTTTATTAACGGCGGTTATAATAAAACCAGCGGCACAAAATATTGCATAGTAATGGTAAATTCCAAACCAGGTTTTCTTTGTTTTCTGTTTGTTTATTTTCGTATCCATATCAAGTTGTTTACTGCGCACGCTTAAATTGTTGTAAACTTTTGTAACATCTTTAATATTTACACCTAAAATTGAATAATAATAATAATTACTATTCAAGCTAAGATAGCATCAAATACAATTTTAACTATGGTATTACTACTAACCAGAACTGGTTTCCTTTATAGAAATAAAGTAAACATCAAGACTACAGGCAAAAAGCCACATAGCGAACGTTAGACTTAGAAGCCATTTAAATGCAATGTACATTATCTTTTTATATAAAATCTATTTTATTTCTATATTCTAGACTGATTATTTTTTATGGACAGTAAATTTGTGCTCAAATTCATATTTTATTTATAACATATTGTTGTCACATGTCAATCATAACTTTTTAATATTAAACTGCCAGTTATATTGTGCACTGCAACCTCCATGCTTAAAAAAAACATAATTACCCTGTCCCAAGTCAATAAAAACACAATACTTTAATGCCTTCCGCAATATCAATTTATGCATGTTGAGAAATTTTCTGTTATCCCTAAAACCTCATAAGTTCATCTGAAGAGGTCTCATCATTCTGATACCATTAATAACGTTAGATGCCACAACACATGTTTTTTTATGAAAAAATGTACATAAAATGGTTAAATCAAACAATGAAAATGTGTAACAATGAATGGAAATTGAAACTTCATATAATTTTCTAATCTTTTAATTTAAGTAGTCTTCTAAGCTTAACTTGAATAGCTAATATAAGGAGTGTAACATTCTTTTTGTACCATTCCAAGTTGTATGTTATATGACCCTTCCAATTCTTGTCTAAAAATGATTTATAGAAAACACTCATTTCATCAGCTGTTAGAGTTTGCTTGCCCTCTGGCAAATTCTGCTTCAAGTATTCTTCGCGCTCCTGCAAATTATTACATAAAAATAAGTTAATTTAAAGTTTGTTTGAAATTTTCTTGGGATATGTTTAAATATGTAAGAGGTGTAGTAAAATGGTAATATCTTCCTGCCTCCCTCCCTTCTGGCGGGAAGCATTAGTTACCACTATTGTATACATGTCATTTTGAATGTTGATTGATTGAGGAGTGACATAATAAAATGGATTACATAAAATTACCCGAAAGAATCTTGAATTGTGTTGTGTCCAAAACTTTTGATTCCATTCTTGAACTTCCATTCGAAGTTCTCTGTATCTTTTCTCTAATGTAGTTTCATTATTTGGTTGTTTGAAAATGATCTTTCTCAAATTAGAAACCGGATCAGGTGGTCCTACCATATCACTGGTTATTTTCTTTGCGTTTGGCGGTTGAACCGCTTTTGTGTCGGGTGTTGTACTTGTCCATCTGCATATAGTTGATGTATAACGAAGTTTTAATGTGAGCTTGGACGATGAAAACATTTAATTATACAAGATTTCTTGTAATATTTACTTCCTGCTGCTGATAACTAACGTCTGACATGCGTCAAATTTGGCTATGACATAAAATGACAACAAAGGTAATGTAATTTTTAAATATCTCAAACGTCATAACCGTTTTACAAAATATTTAATTCATCAAATTATGAAATTTGGGAATACACACGAGTTAGTCGTGCTTAACACACTTGTTTCGATATAGAAAAACTTTACTAATACGTCTCTTCTTAAATTTTAAACTGATTCCGAAGAGGCTGTAAAATGTTAAACATTGGTACATTTTAAAATAAAAGCTAAATTATTCGTAAGCAGAAGATTAATGCGATGGCAGCACAAATGAAATGTAATGTCATTGTCAAATTGTCGAGTGTACTGTCAAATGTCACGTAAATTTTTCAATCGAGAATTATGTAAAAGCTAGCAGGGCCGAATGTGCTAATTGCATTTATATAGATTGTGTTCATCGTTTAGAAATTACAAACAAGTGAGAAGCACAATTTCAAGCTTTAAATAATAATTAGCAAAATGAGCGGTAAACAAAAACAAGGCGCCGGCGACGATGATTTATCAGCAAAGTTAGACTTGTGTATTACAGACGCAATCATAAAAACTGGTAAACTAATTGTGCATTTAAACAGTTTTGTTAAAGAGCTTACATTTATATTGTATTATAAAACAGACCCTCCTTACGCTGAAGCATACAGTTTACAAACGTATACGCAAACACAAACAGATATCCACACGCGTCTTGCACCCAAATAATACCGAATAGAGTTGCTCCTCGTGTTTCTACCATAATAAAGTGAAATGTAAATTTCAATTTTAGAATACTTTTTATTCTTTTGTGGACTGATTGATTTTGTTTATAGGTGGTGGTCTCGCTCTTGGTGCAGTCACATCAGTATTGTTCTTGGGTCGGAAGAGATGGCCCATCATAGCCGGCATGGGCATGGGTATTGGACTGGCATATTCTAACTGTGAAAACGAACTAAATCCCAGCAAGTCTAGGCATGCATAGTTGTAAGTTATTGAGATAATCCTATATTATTAAGTCAATTGAAGACAAAAGAAGTTTTCAATGTTTGAAACTGTATAAAAATATATTGTTTACCCTATTCCTCTAGGTTTTATGGTTAAAAACATAAATGGTATTTTATTTTCTTTGCAGGTAAAGGCTTCAAGTGATAAGAATCATGTGAAGGCAAGATTACAGAATGTCAAGAACATCTTCAGTAGACAACTTGTTTAGTAAAATATTGTTGTTTTGTGTTATTGTACAAATAATTATTTAATTATTGCCAAGCAGGTCTTTTATTTGATTTGTACTTCATTGTTTTAGGATTAGGAGATAAATTAAAGTCATAATGGTCAAAGAACAATCTTTAATATTTTATTGAACAAATTTATATTGGAATAAAGGATTTCGATACAGAATTTTCCTATAAGAAATAGTAACCATTATATTGTAAGTGTAAGGTACATTTAGTTTAATTAAATATAGAGAGATTTCAAACAACCCATATACAGACACCAAATGTGGTGGTAATTTAGCAATACATAACAAGGCAACACTGGCCCACAGATAAAACAACACATTTAAACTGTAACAGATTATAAAACAACAAATATGACACTATATTCTATGTGTATTAATGATAAACTAAATTTTGAATGTTCACAGGACACTGAGGTGCCTTCTCATACAATTTGATACAAACAAAAAATGCATTAGCTCCAAGATACTAAACATATTCAGTTTCCATTATAATTGCAACAATGTAAGTTATGACGCATTTAAAAACTGCACCCAGTAAAGCAGAATGCTGCCTTTGGTACTTACAAATGCGAGATAACTGTAATAAAAAAAATCTAACACAAACCTATGCCTACATAAAGAATTAGCTATTGAATCGTGAAAATTGGTCATCCAACGTATTTATAAACTGCTAAACTGCATTAAATTGATGATTATTCTAAGATCCCCCGTAAAGAGAAGATTCTTACCAACCAATTTGGTATAATGTGATTTAGGCTTAAACCAACCTGATGAAACTATGCTGATAAAGTATGCAGGGGCTTCAACTAACTAACAAATTTATATGTGACGTTAGTTTCATTCTGTAAATTATAAAAAACATATTTGATTGGACTTTAAAATATCTTTCTCTGAATAATGACTTAGCAACACTAAAATGGCAGTAACAGGTATTATTGTATGGATTATTCTATGATTTAGTTTTGCTACGAGTGCACGGATTGTATGGAGGCTTACATGTATCCATACGGCAAAATTGTACCTACTTGTACAGTAAAGGACTTATCACAAAGCTGAAAACTCACCCGGTAAGTGTAACATTCAATTACATATGTAACACTTTTCATTTATAAATGTAACATGTTTATATAATGTTGAATAATGTTACATTTATAAATAAAAACATATAAATGGTAAAAACACCACGTCATTTAACATTAAAGGCACCACACTGAAATCGATGAAATTGTTAAATTCAATTCCAGTCCTTTCCTGTACGCATATAAAATTCTTAATAAATTATTTTGCATATATCACTACAATTTACACAACTGCGCCGTTAACCCTACTCTTCTTATAAAAAACTTTGACTAGCAATATGTGACATAATACTTTATCTTTGTTATTAATTTGCATTTACAACTCTAGGCGTAACCATGCTTTGCGAATACTAAACTACGCAAAATTTTGCTAAAATTTTAAATACCCAGTATATAATATAAAGATCAGAGAGCTGTTTTCTAAATTATTGTATTAGCATTTGCCATAAACTCAAATATTCTATACCAAGATTATTTTTGACGAAAACTGCAAATTGTGAGCAAAACTTTTTTTACTTATTTTAATTTAATGTCATCTTATTAATATAAAAACTGGCAAGCTAAGTTTTAAGCTTCTGTGGCTTCAATGAACTTTAATCATTTTAAGTTCTGGCTGGCAAGACGGAGCCGAAGAATTTTTCAACTGGCAACATTTACATGACATGTCAAATTGTATAAAATTTAATTATTTGGATAACACTGGCCACATGTCACAGCAACTATTTTAAAAAGCGACAGCATGTTTCATTATTAATAATTATTACTGGCAATCATGAATTTATTTATGAAACATAACAGACACCATATTTCGTAGAATGCCGCTTATTTATATTAGAATATTTGAACACTTTATCATGTACAAGGAAGTAAAGGCAACATGTCGGAGTGAAGAATAGTTTAAAAGTGATATAATGGAAATTCTTTGTGGAACATAATTCATATTCGATATTTAATTTTCTTGTTTAGAATTCTACAGTATATCATTAAAGAACCGATCTAGTTTTATTTCCAATACTAATAGAGATAGAATATGTGCATTTCATTTCTAAATTTAAATTGCGTTAAATATATCGAAAAAGACGGTTATTAGAAAAACCGAGACTATTGTCAATGTTTAACACGTTCACTGCCACAAGATTTTTACTTAGTAGCATTGAAAGTGTTAAATGGTAAAACGCAAACGTGCAGTACCCTTAGCTGTGAACGATATAATTTAAATGATACTTGGACCACACGTTACCATAAATTAAACGTATTATTTTATCATTAGTAGAACGGATACAGATCAAGAGATGACAATTCCAACACAACATTACACCAAAACAGAATCAAACATTTAAATACACATACAAAACACTCCAGTGTAAATTTATTTTTAGACATTTCAATTAAAAAAAAAATCACGACAATTTTAGAGAACAAATGAATAACAAAATTATATATAAAACAAATCGTCATCAGATACTTGTCTATGTATTTAAATCTATGATGTAAATTATTAATAGGAAAAAAAATAACTTTACAAACCTGTCATACAACACTACACATACAAGGTAGAAAAACCGTATACACTTAACAAACCAATATACAAATATAAAACAACCAGATTATACAAACCATAGATATTTCGCCAGAGTACACCATAGACAAAGTTAAAATAGTTGCCATATACAACATTAAATTATCTATGCTAGAGTAAATACCGGTTGACGAGAAAACAAATAAAACATACCCAAGATCAGCATTCGAGCTGAATTGGCTACCTGCCTGGTCCTCACTTGGAGGTCATGTCGGGCCAGTAGTTGATGTAGTAGCGGTGGGTGCTGCCTTCGAACAGACGGTCCAACCAGTTCGGCAGCCCGTCTAGAAGATTCTCTACAAAAATGGCCACAAACAAATATGTTCACTGCTTAATCAAACATGTAGCGAGGAGTTGTAAATTGGACTTATTTAAATACCACACCAATCTTAGTCGAGTTGTTACCTTCTTACAGGATGACGAATAAGTATGAGAATATCAAAGTGACCATATACGTCGAAATTTTAGTGGGTGTACCTTGCAGTAGCACTGGCGGGTCGGGCGCCTCGTCGGAGGAGGAGTCGGGCTCAGTGTGGAAGCCGATGAAGGCACCCGCCTCCGGGTCACCCGCCCAGCCGCCCAGCGACCGCGTCATGCGGCTCATGCGCTGCCCAGCACACACACTTTCAGTAAATACAATGACGTTATATATGACGGTGATATAACTCGCGCTCGAGTACTTCCGCGCGGTGCTCACCTTGTGGGGCTTGGCGCACTCCGGGTGCTTGGCGTGGTAGATGCAGAAGTACTTGCGGTGGGGGTTGAGCGCGAGCACGGTGCCCACGCAGTTGCGCGCGTTGACGCGCAGCTCGCCGCCGCCCAGCGACAGCTGCAGCACGCGCCGGAACCACTCCACGTTGCGCTCCACGCACAAGTACGCGAACACCAGCGTCTTGTTCCTGCAACACGTTCTTACATGTTTAGCCTCTCAACAGTGCGACATCTGCGTACATGATATTTCAAATATGCGATCATGGCTATGTGAGATGAAGGATCACGCGAAGTATATAGGTGAGGGGGACGTACTTGCGGTAGGGCCACACGATCTTGTGGAACTTGGAGAGCAGCTGCACGCGGCTCTGCAGGTCCACCAGCACCACGATCGTGCGGCAGCCAGGCTTCATCAAACTAACGACAAACACACACAAACACATTGTTAATGGGATCATTTTACAATTAAATAATTTCTTGTCATGTTATTACTTATTGTGTAAGATAGAAGATATTAAATTGGTTTGTGACGAGGCAGAACACTTGTCATAGAGTCGCGTTCCAAAGCTAATATAAAATACTGACCGCACCAATCCATTGTACTTCTCGGCTCGCAGCTCGTGCAGTCTCAGTTCCAGCGAGGGCTCGCTCATAAGCTTCTTGCCGCCGCCGTTCTGTCGTCTTCGTTCTTCTTTCTGCTTCTGTACAGATTCCTCTTCCAAACGTCTGAAAATTTCTATAAATTAGTTCCGTTCGGTAGATATCTGTTGATATTGTTTGATATTCTGTCATTTGACGTACATGAGGTACGCCATGAGGTAGCCGGCGCCGAGCACGACGGCCACGGTGGCGAGCACGGAGAGCGCGGACAGGGCGTGGTGCGTGCGCAGCGCCAGCGCCGCGCGCTCCGCCCACTCGCACAGCCGCGCCAGCGCGCGCCACGCCGCGCCGCGCGCCGCCTCGTCCGCCAGCTCCTACACACGCACACACACATTCATCATTTCTATTTATGTCCAACAACATACTATATCATACAATTATAGATTGTCACTCAAAATAAGTCTTATGTTATTTATATTTATAGTTTCACCACATTTTTTTTTAGTTAGGATTACATACAGAAATTTGCCATCAACCATGAAGCTATTCGCAATTACTAATGTTGTTTACCTGCACGTTTGTCTCGTAGGCCATCATCTCGGTGGGCTTCAGCAGGCGCTTGATGAGGTTGTCGAGCGCGCGCTTGGTGTCGTTGAGCCGCTGCTGGTAGCGCGCCGCCTCGTAGCCGTCGCCCGCGCCCGCCGCGCCGCCCGCGCACGTCGGCCACGTCTCGTTCAGCCACTCGTACTGGATGCGCGTGGGCTCGCGCCGCCAGATCACCACGATACGGTGCTCCATCTCGGATATGTCTATACCTACACGAATACAATATTGCCAACAATATTATACCAAAGATAAACTTGAGAAAATAAAAATAAAATAGTCAGGTCCATACACGTGTTTAGCATGTCGAGGTAATACCGCTCCCAAACAAAATTCACCACAATCAGTAAAGAACAAACTGTCGATCGTGACAACGCAAAAAAAGGGGGAGACTTAATGAAGTTTGTATGACACTGGTAAAATTCTATTTATATCTTCGCTGTGTTTGTACTGACCGGAGCCGTTAGCGAGGGCGCGCACGAAGTCTGGCTGCGCATGCGTGTACACGTACGCGTAGCGCAGCCGGTCTGGCGCGTCGCGGGCCAGCGCGCGCAGCTCCGACAGCGCGCCGCCGCGCGGGCCCAGCGCCACGCAGGAGATAAACATTAAAAAAAACGATTTCTTACGCAACTCAAAAAAAAATAAACAAAATTTTGAATTTCACATTTACTTTTTTACTGGCTATTGGCTGGCACACACGACCGGCCAGTTATTGTCTATGTATCAAGAAGTAAGGTAACAATAACTTACTAGCAGTGACGACACAGTCGACGTCGTGGCAGCTGAGCAATTCGCTGTAGAAGTCCTCGCGGGACGCCTCGAGCTTCTTGTCGTAGCAGGGCATGAGCGTGACGTGGTAGACCGCGGCGGGGGCGAGGCCCCGGCGGCGCGCCAATTCGCCTTTCACCAGCGACCCCATTATCTGCTGTGATGACTTCGTACTCGAGATGTACGGCAGGATGAAGTTGCCGTGGGTTTTCTCCGCATAGCACACCCAGCCTGCAATAAAACACACTAGATGTCACCCGCAACTTCGCAGCCACTAGATGGCACTGTTATTTATACTTATTCCATTTACCTGGACATGAACTGGAGAGCATAGGTAGCTGTTTGGAAGTGGGATCATTTTGCTGCTCGTGGTAGCGCTGTAGGAACTCCTGCTGGGCCTCCAGCAGACAAAGGTCATCTGCTACCGTCATGTCTAGTACTATATCTACACCAATACTCTTGAAGTAACCTGTAGTGTTTTCGTAAAAATCACAATTTATAAAGCTTATTGAATTTTAATTATTTAAATACAGTTTTTTCATATGTATAAAAAGTGTGCCCACACATGTATAGTAGTACCTGTAAGTTTCCTGACAGCATCCTCAGGACCGAGCTTGTAACGTGCGGCCAGTGACAGTACGGGCTGCGGAGACATAGACATGACAACCAGGCTCACCTCATTGTCATTTCCTCTTGTGTCTGTGTACTTACGCTCTGATAGCACTCTGAAAAAAATTAAGGAACAATGTTTTTAAAGCTTTCAATTCATTACTGATGTATGACCTATTATTACCTCAATAACTCCTCCTGACTTTGGCGCGTGACTAGCACACTCTCCGCGGACGTGATACAGCCACTACACGCGAGACAGTCGGCCAGTGTGATCTCTACTTTCTGAAGTTTCTGTTCTTTACCATTCGATACATCGAAATATCCATCTTCGCCGATTTTGATTTTGGCGCCAGTTTTACTTTTGATCTTTTCTATTTTCACTGGTTTAATACATTCCTGTGAAAAGCAAAATGTTCATAATATCCTTGAAGGACGTGTGGAAATGATATTTATTGTGCTTATTAAAGAAAATGAAACGCAAAACACATTGTCAACTTCAGTCGATAATTGTGGCTTAAAGGTGGGCATGGCAATGTTAAATTATTGTATCAGGAGTAGTATTAAACAAAGTACACTATTGTACTAAGTTACAAATAAAATGAGGTTCATTCGCTAACCTGTGACGGAGTAATGAAATCATCAAGGTCTGTTAACTGTAAAGCACCACTAAATCGAGAAGCCATTTTAGTTTGTCAAGAAAGTTTGAGGATTATTATTTAGGTAATACAATTGACATAAATATTAAACTATATAAAATACTGAATACTTGTACGAAAATAAATACACTGTGAATTTTCAGCTGATATTATCGTCAACATGTCACTGTCACTGTCAAATGCCAACGGTCAATTTAATGCTTACATACTTATCTTATAAATATAATTTTGAAACACCACTTTACCGATTCTAATATTTAGACATTGCACATTACTTAAGATACCTATAATCATTTTCGTCGTTACTAACAGGTTTTATTTGGTAATTCTAAATTTGCCAGTGGTCAACCCTTGCCGCTTGCTGGTAATGATCGGAGATGACAATTGGAAAAGCGGGAAATTTAAATATGGAGGGCATTTTTAAGAGCTAAAAAATATTCGAACGCAATGCATATTACCTACGTCAATCGATTTACCGAATAAATAATAATAAATAGATACTATTAATTGTTATTCAGATGCAAAAGTGTAAGAACAGTCTAAATGACACCATTTCAATATTATTATTGCTTGGCACTGTTTGATGTTTGGCACACGTACATATACAAGACTCACATGATGAGAAAAATCAATCGTATCTTTGAGGCCGCCTCTGTCGGTTTCCAAGGCGACGCATAAACAGTGGGGAGAGAAGACGTCACAGGTTTAGTCGCGCGCTGGCGTTGTTATTTTTCATTATTTGCGTTTTTGCGTTGATGGTTTGAGATTATTGTTGTTGTTTTAATCTTGTATAATTTTTAATGGACGATGGCTGAAGAAGGTGCAGCTACAGCAGCGGTGGAGAAAATTATTCATACATATCCACTTGTAAGGGTAAATATTCCTAATTTATTTTTATAAAACTATTATTGTGTCATTATTATGTATTGTTTTTCTTTTAATACTAGTTACAGGCGTAAATAGAAATGTGAATTTATTGTTTTAATCGTTAGAGGTGCTCAATATAAAGTGTATTTTTTTCAATTTCACTTTCGCAATTGTATTGTCGTCTTGACAAGAAGTTCATCACGCTATGTATTTCCGTGGCTTTCTTACTAAATAACAAATATAATGAAAGTAGTGTGTAGTTATTGTGAAATAGTTTAGGTAAATCAAGGTCCGAGGCCGCGGACGACGAATCTCCACTCTTGCGCATCACCGGCCGCCGCTCACCGTGACATCTCCGATTACTTTTGCACGTGGATTTAAATTAAGTAGATGGGAAAGAAATGTCCATGTTCTATTTACAAAAAGATTTTTAAATTTCCAAAGATATTTTTTCATTTTCAAATCGAACGCCGAAGAAACAGCACTGTTTAATCGTTACTGACTTTGGCAAATTGCCCATATTGAAAAAAAAAAAAATTAAACGCTGTTTCCTGCAATGCGGCGGACGTGGAATTGTTTTAACAGGTGGACAACTGGGAGGGCTTTCCGGCGAACGCCAACCGTCACTCATGACCCTACGAGCCCGCGCTCTTATAATATCTCAAGCTTTGAATAAATAATCAATTGATAACTAATGAGTTAAGCATCGATCATGTATACGTTCGTTTAGTTGGACCAAGACAACGTTGCTCGCTCTAAAAATACCCAAAACGTGTTACGATTGTTATAGTAATATTATTTAAGTGCTCGTTTCTAATTGGACTAGCTGACTGACTGACAACCTGCCCTTTACTCTACGAAGGGTCGGCACAGTATACATTACTCTCATACATCTTTCTCTCGCATCCTTCTTACTTGTATCCACTTTTACATGATCCAATCACACCTTCGATCTTGCTCTACCTTTATAGCTATCCAAATTTAATCTCATCATCTTCTAGTTTATGTACTCATAATTTTGTATAGCAATATCCTTTCAAAAGCCAGTCACGAAGCTACTCGCCATTTTAAATTCACATCCCACTGCCACAACATTTATCTGATAGGCGTATAATATGTTTGACTTGTTGTAGCACTCGGATATGTCGGAGGAGATGCGCACGGAGGCGGTGGAGCTGTCGGTCACGGCGTGCGAGAAGTTCTCACAGAACAACGAGCTGGCTGCGCGCATGGTCAAGGAATCGATGGACAAGAAGTTCGGCCCCGCCTTCCACGTGGTCGTCGGAGAGAGCTACGGCTTCGAGATTACGTACGAGTGCACCACCATCTGCTACATTTACTTCGGCGGCAACCAGGCCATCTGCATCTGGAAGTGTTCGTAGGTTATTGGAAATATCGTGATGTACAACGTTTGAGACTTTCGAGTAGATGCTGGACGGCACGATGCCGGCGCAGATCTGCCCATGGTGCACGTCTGTTACAGATTGGTAACACCAACAGCCTTTAATTACTGTTTTTACGATAAGGCTAACTACAAAAGCACATCATAAACCTACATCCAACGCTTCTGCGTTACTCTTTGCTCTGAATATTAGGTTAGTTACGCGGGAAGTGTAGTCTGTTTATAATATTTTTATGGTTAATAATAATGTGTTCTTTTGATGTCTATGATTTCGGTCCGATAGGTACAGGCTCTGCTGCGTTTTTTAATACGAGAAACAAACGAGAAGCTATGTTCGTGATATCGAATATTGTTTCAAGTCTACGTTTAATTAAGTGAATTAAATCGAATCTTTTATTCGTATTTTTAACAATTTCAGTTCACCGGATTTTTCAAATTTTCAAAAGCTAGGAATATTGTTGAATAGCTATATTAAAATGTATTAATAAATAAATCAAACATTAATATAACTTCAGATGTTATTAAAATTTTATTGCTTCCGATTTAAGGGATGCATTACCTTCAGAGTTAATATTTTGCAAAGCTTTACAACGGTCTTTTTTTCGTTTGTATATCTACATAGAGCACCTACATAGGTAGATAGCTAGACTTTGCCCTTGTTTGACCGATCAATAGGGTCCCTCCCCTCGCACATGAAATTCGCCGGAACCCTTTTGAGAGGATTTTGTACCGCCTGCAATAAACGTTTTATTTGACTAAAATAACTCGCGTATTGTTTTATATTATTTCTCTGTAATCTAAAGTTTTTTTTACCATTAAAAGACAAAGTCCGTCCATCTATATGAACAAAAAATCAAACGAAATCACGGTGAAATTATAACTTTTTGTAATGAAGTCTTTTTTTACTATTCTTGTAACATAACAAACCAAATTCTATATTGAATATGTGAACGCGATGTTTCTATTGCGTAGGCCGTGGCCACACTTCGCATTACAATCTTTTGTAAGGTACCAATGTGTGGTAAAATATTTGTTATGCCAAATTATCATTGTTCGACCTTAGCTGAAGGTTTGGAAGTGTGTCTTTAGAACATTGTCTCATATTTCTTTGGTATTTAGTGACAGACGTTTTGAGGTAACCATTGTAGTTTCGTTTCAAGGTTTACGGTTTAAATATACTGTAAATAAGTGGTCGTTAAACTTTTCACAATGTGAGGTATCACTGCGGGCCGCATGTTCGTGGTCTAAATAATTGTCACAACCAATCAATTTTATTTACTTGCTGTTAGTACGCGTTTCCCCCGTTTATATGGTTGTTAGAACTATTTTTTAAATCTTTTTAATTTAAATCGAAATGTTCGCGGGCCGCACAAATATCTATCGTGGGCCGCAGTTTGACGACCTCTGCTATAAATATACAAAAGTATTGTTTTTAATACTGGTCAAATTGATTAAAGAAATTTAAGATATGAGATTAGTAATAATGGTATGATTTAATATATTTATATGGCTATATAACATTGTTTTATTCCGTTATTCTCCTATAACCTACAATGTGCTCCGAATCCTTCCAGCAAGAAGTTGTACGTTCAATCAGCATTCGTAGTTTTTATCTTTAAAAAAAACTAACAAAGTCAAAATGTTTACGTCATCGAATTAATTGTAGTAAAAAAAACAATTCTCTGATGTCAAAATTAATAATAAATTTTATTTGTATTAAACATTGAAACATTTAAAACAAATACAATACGAATAGTTTTTTTTTAATCCAGTTCAATTTTTTTTTACATTACAACGGCCGCGGTACGTGACATTTCTATGCTCATAAACATGTTCACATTCACGAATTTACACACTTTACATTTAAACAATGTTTATTAACATTTGGGTATGTATTCAATGACATATTTTGTATTCCATCTCTTAAATAAACGAGAAACAATCATATAATTTCCGTTCTACTGATAGTTGTGTGGATGTAGCTTTATTTATGTTATATAGTGTTTGTGTTTTGTTAAAATTGATTAAATATTCAAAGTAGTTCGGTGCCAGTGCGTGATTACGTTTGCTAGTCCAACATGAGCTAATCCAGGAAAACACCAATAGACTACGTCTGTTACAGACATTGGCACATCGTTGTGATCACAATATATAATTCAAATTTTCAATACATTTCATGTAAGCGTTTGATACAATTAGTTCTGCAAACGAAATTCAAATCGTGATACACCATAAAATACCTATACGGGATAAAATAAAATTATTTATTTTCGTAGTCGAAAATTAGCACCAGGATTCAATGTAATGAAATAATAAAAAAAGAACCTGTCTAATAGCCTTGTTGCCACGCCGTGCAACATTCCCCCACCTAACGCGTGGCCCCGCCCCCAATGGTCGCCGCGGCAACATCACCCGCGCCCCCGCAACTTAGCAATATTCATTATTCAATTCCTCATTACGTTATTCAGTTTGCAGAACTAAATGCGTACACAATCACAACTATAAAACGTACACGGCAGCAGTTCGCTGCACGACACAAGTTCTACCAACATACCTACATAATTAAACGCTCGTATAAAAATCTACAAGCGACTTGAACGAGTCGCTTACAACTTGCTCTATTCGTCTAATTACACTAAATAACGTTCGAGGCACGAATACAATGTCGACATGACCCACAGCGCTCCTATAACGTAAACGTCACCATCTCGCCGCGACGCTCACACTCGCCGCAACCTCGCCGACTGAGCAGCAACAGATGTAG
>JAODUI010000027.1:698453-730271 GCA_027563995.1 Papilio gigon
GGTGGAAAGTACATAATTACACCCGAAGGCATTAGGTGCATCTAGAAAGCTTAGTGATGTTACTTGTCGTGTTTCCTGCTCCACCGGGCACGCCGCTTCTAGGACACTCTGCAATGCATACAACATAAATATCATATTTCATGTGTTCCGGATTCGAATCGAACTCTTGAGATATGTAAGTCAGTGTACCTGCGAGGACAGCCGCGGCAGGGTGAGCAGCCGATTGGCGTCGATGAGCTGGCGCAACGTTTGCGTGGGGATCTCGGCGGTGCTGACGCTGGCCGCCGGCACCGCGCTGTCCTCCTTCAGCAGCACCATGCTGTCAGCGTTGCGCTGCGCCTTGAAGCGCGACGTCACGTTTGCACTGTCGCGTGACGTCATGTCCACAAAACTGAAAACATCATCAGTAAATTTGCGATATAAAACACATTTTGATTCTATAAAAACGAACACAAAACTATCCAAAGAAAAATAATTAATAATTCGTATGTACATACGCGAACGACACCCTCTCTCTATAGTGGAAAGCGGTGATGAGATAGCGCAGGCGGATGCTGGGCCGCTCCTCGAAGATGAGCGCCTTCACGCGGTTGTCCTCGAAGTCGCTCACGAACGCTTCTGCGTTATAGTCGTTAAGGTTCACCACCAACTTGTAGGGAAACTTCCAGCGGATGAACTCTGTAAAATTTGTATTTGTACAGTCATTCAAATATCTTCAGGCTGACCTCGAGCTACTTGTATCGTAGTGCCCTCCCTCCCCACCCTTAAACACGCTACATTTCACACTGTGTCTGAGCTGCCTGCATATTTGAAAAATAACGCAATATTGTTTCATACAAAAATTAACTGAAAAAAAAAACTTTCACAAAAGCCATAGACTATTTCAGAGTGACACTCACCTAATATCTTAGGCATAGATGCCAAGCCTTCTTTATAAATATACAATTGTTTATCAATGACAAGTGTGAGACAAGGCACTCCGTGTACACCCACACGTCTAGCCAATGCAGCTTCATGTCCTGCATGGACAGTAGCCATGGTGATACCCAACGGCTGCAACACTTCCACCAGCCTCCTCCAGGCCGCAGCGGACCGAACACAGTCAAAGCACCAGTCAGTGTAGAAGAGAACTAACGCTGGTGTATGGACACTCTTCTCCATTATGTGGTTTTCAAAGTGTCTAAAAAAGTATAAATATTTTTTTATATTAATATACTTACAATTATGAGTAATGTTATATACAATATATATATAGTATCAGCTAACCGCGCAGTAACAGACAGCTTGTGGAACAGTGTGATGTCTTGATCTTGTGTTCGGAAGTGAGTGCCAAAGAATTCCTCGAATGGGTCATTGCTGAAACAAATTTATCAATGGTGACTCTCTTTAGAAATATTTTGTGACTCAATAATTAGATAAAACTGTTACAATTAACAGGCATTGAATCATATTTTTTTTACGATTCAATATGATTTTCTAAACACTTTTATTTTTTTATCAAGTATGTGACACTTTGTTGAACAAGTTTCTTATTTATGTATTATTCTATTTACTTGTGGTTTATGTAAAACAAGTTGTTTATTTTAAAACAAAAAACAAGCTACACAACTTCAGTTTTAACTGACCTATCAGACTCTTCATTTAAAATTGAAGCAGTGTAGCCAGTGTCTTATTAAATCAATGTCATGTTTATAGTTTATTAAGATGTAAACTTTGATGTGATACATACCTAAACCTTGCATACTGACTATAATCATGCCGAGGTTTGTACATGTGTTCATCCTCATTTGTTATACCATACAGGTCATATGCCTGTCGGCGTTCAGTATCAGATAGGAGTTCATATGCTTGCTTGATCTCAACAAAGCGTGATTCTGCATTTGGGTCTTCATTTTTATCTGGATGCCTGCAAAGTAAGTCATTGTTCAAAGTGAGGTAACAGCTCGCTTGTTTGTATAACATAAAAGCTTATCTAATTTGTTTTTAACTAATTGAATGATAGTCTTGTGAATGTTTAACTAATTAGTTCAATAATTAGGCCATATTAGATATCACTCATCTTGTTACCTCTGGTTACAAAACTATAATTCTACTTTACAACGAAAGCATTTCCTGTTTTTTTATTGAATATAAAAAACTCACCATTCCTTCGCCAACTGTCTGTAAGCCTTGCGAATTTCAGGCAATGTTGCTCTGCGGTGGACGCCTAAAATCTTGTATGGATTACCGATATCCTGTGCAGCAGCTAGTGCACAAATTATTACCAACAGTACTCCGTACACCCATCGTCCGCTCCAACTCTTGTTTGTCCATTGCATATTATTTTATTGTCCCTATAAATCCACCACTGCAGTCTATGCACTATTCATGGAATAGTCTTTCTTGTTCTATTTTACGCTCATAGAAAAACATAACGTGGAAGAGCTGGTAAAACCAAGAATTCAGGGAAACTCTTATCAGTCATTCGTCTTAAAATAGATTGAGATGCCTGAAAATGTTTGAAATCGTGAAAAATTGAGAAAAACTGAAAAATTACTAAATGTCAACTACAACCACAGATTAAAAGAAATAAAAAAAATCTATACCAACCCATACTTTGTCTGCAGATTATATATAGTTCGATCCACAGCTTAAGTAATGTTTCACGGTTGTTTTGTCAACGGCAATGCAGTGAAGAGTTGATAACTTTTAGTTTGTCAAATGACCAGTTGTCACTTGTCATTTATCAGCTGCTGTCATCAGACAGTTTCAAAGTAATCTTCGCAGTGTGAGGTGTCCTATTTAGCTGCAGTAGTTATTAAGTGCAAGATTTTACTTTCTAATAGTTTTTATTAAGTTTAAATCTTTGTGAATAAAGGCTGTATTTAGTGAAACTGTAAGTATCTTAAAAAGTTGAATGAATTGGCAATTTCTAATGTTTCTGTAACACATATCTGAGTATTTCAATTGAAATTTAATCTGTATCTATAAAAGTATTCGTACCATAATTATCTTACTGAATACTACTATCTTATTGGCATCTAATTAGGCACAATGACACTGTACTATTAGACAAATTTGTAACCTGTCGTTCATTTTAAAGATTAATAATTTATATTGTCTACATCTTTAAACTATTAACAATACAATGTTTGGAAGTAAATATGTGACATGTTACACAAGTTCATAACAACTTGTTAAAGGTACTTAGGAAAACATATTAATATGTATTATTTTATTTATATCCTATTAATGATGCAATAATCTTTTTTGTTATGTCACTGTTATCTTAGTTTTTTTTTATAAGCATTACTTGGTTAACTGTGTTGAAATGGTATTTTTTTTTATAAAAAAAAAAACTGTTACATATAGATAACAGAGACTTAGAAATTCAAGCTTACCATTAACTTAATTTATTGCTTACTTCTGCCATTTTTTTTACAGTCACTTAGATTGTCCAGGAAAATAAAAACCTTGCCATGTGTGAAAAATATGGAGCTAATCTATTTTCATGCATTAGAAACTTATCCAATGAAGAAATTGTTGAATCTCCACGGCCATAATTTTATTATTATTCTTTAGCTGGCAATTTTTAATGTGTTTTATAGTATACAAACGTTAAGTATTATATTTGCTAAAATATTTTAACAAGCTTATTAAAGCCCTATATAATTTTTTTTTAAATTATGAAACATATATAACCTTCATAGTGAACAAGTTCAATTAAGGAAAGTGGAACTTCAAGGTTAATTACATATAGTTGTGTCATGATACTGATAATATATACATAGATATTTATTAGATCACTGTAATGTAGTGATTGTTGAAAGATGAACATTTGAATTCATCATCATCATCATCATCAACCCTTGTCTGCCTACTGTTGGACATAAGCCTTTCCCAATGCCTTCCACATTTGAATTGATTGCAAAATATTCCCTTTGGTCTAAATCTGCTCTTTGTGTGGATGGGACAAGTTATTGAATAAAAAGGTGGTTTTTATAATGGATTCTTGATGTAGGTATTGGCAATATGAAATGAGGAGAACATAGTGATGATTTAAGCGTTAAATATTGATAACTTCAACCACGACCCCTTGATGGACAATTTTGGCGGGAAACAATGATTGATTTATTAGTTAAATTACGCGCGAAACAATACGATTACATTACGAAGCTCACGACGTAATATTTAATGGTTGTTGCATGACGCGCTTGTATCAATTTAAGCCTATTTATTTCAATTGAAGATAAGTATGTGATTGTTTGGGGTCGGTCTAGTATTGCCTGTTAAATCTGATTTTGTAGCTTCGCCTTTCTAAGCCATTGCGCTATGTTAATAACTTCGTTCACACGTGTCAAGGACAAAATACTGGCGTGGCCTGACTAGAAATATAAAAAGTTTTGCCATATTGCGGAAAAATATAGAACGAATTTCTTTGCATACATGTAATAGAATAGAGAAGTCAATCTAAGCGCTCCCATTTTATTCTTGGTTAGGTTGTAAAATGTTACTATTACAGTTTTTTTTTCTTGTAGAACGAAAGAGATGACAGTATGTATGTGTGTGTTCTGCCAGTGGAGACGGGCTAAATGTTTTATTGTTTGAACGTGAGCACAGAGTGTTCTGAAAGTCGTAATTTATGTATCATTAATTTTCTTTTTCAATTATGACTACAAAGTAAGTATAACAAGGTCACGTAAAGCGAACATCAAAATATTCGCATGAATTTTGCTATTAAAGAAAAATTGTCCTCAATACTTTTAATGCGTCTCAGCAGTTTTATTGAATATTCATTGAATAATTATTTAAACATTACTATTCGCGTTATATTCGTGAAATAGATAAGAATATTAATAAATAGAAGCTTGTTGTTAACTTAATTGGTATAATTAATGACTAATTAACGTGTTCAACCATAACATAGTGACAGATGTCAACAAGTTTTAGCTAGAATGATAAAGCTGAAGAGTTTGAACGCGCTAATCTCAGCAAATACTGGTTGAATTAAAAAGTTCTTTACATATTGGATAGTCCGTATATCGATGTAGGTTATAGGCTATGTAACATCGCGCTCTGAACAATAGGAGCGGAGTGTAAATGAAAAATTTAAAAAGTTAATTCCAAGCGTACGAAGCCAGTTGGACACAAATGTAATTCGAATATCATTGAATTGTTTTTAATAATAATTATCATTAGATTAATTTGAGCAATTCATGTCATTCTGTTACCATCAAGTCGCAATTATGATGCATTACAACAGTCTCAAAGTTGTAATATTATTTTACAATTTACTTCGGATTTCCAACGATTTTTCTCTACGTGTTTTTACACAGACGCACACGGCTGTATTCTGTTGGTCGTGAACACATGTGTGGACGATTATGCAATGTCTCGATATACCAAGAAGTAATATGATTACAGTCACCATGTTGGAGATAATATCCGACGCACTCCAGCCGTACAAGGAGCTGGTGGGCTCCGTGGCGGCCATCGTCACCATCGGCCAGATGTTCTCCGGCTCCTTCATCTGCTACGACGTGTACAAACAGGGCAGCACCCGCGGGATCACCATAGCTCCCTTCCTCGGGGGTGTCGTTATGTAAGTTTTTCTATAAACATGAAGCGACCAGCAGTTATAATTCGTTTTCGTTACTTTTCAAGCATAGAAAATGTGTAGGTTGCCAATGTGTGTAAAAAAGTAAAAACTACTGCTCACGTAATTACCATCTTGAACCCCCCCTCCTCCTATCCTTCAGGTCAATAAAATTAAGTAAAGCAAAGACCCTCCGCCCCCCTATAATGCTTATATAATACTTGAACTGTCCCTAAGTTACGTACTTTGGTACACTTGGTGACGAAGTCCTTTCATCATCAAACTATCACCAACAGGAGCTTGCTGAACTTGAAGTACGGGTACATACTGAGAGACGACACGATGATCCAAGTGAACCTGGTGGGCTTGGCGCTCAACATCGTGTACGTACTGGTCTACTACCACTACACGTCGGAGAAGGTCCAGGTGTGGGCTAAGATCGGGCTGGCGGGTGCGTTCACCGTCGCGCTGCTGGGATACGCCGAGAAGGAGGACCCCAAGCTCGTTGAGAACAGATTCGGGACGATTATCACAGCTTTTATGTTCTATTTGATTGCTTCGCCGCTGTTTGGCTTGGTGAGTATATCTATGTATTACTATTAGTGTAAATACGAAAGTTTGGATGGATAGACCTATTTTTGTTATCTCATAGGTTCGAAACAAGGATAGATTACAGTTTGGAACAGCGCAACCGATGCGAATTGTATAATATTTCATGCGGTCTAAGTCGGAGCATTTTATTCTATAATTAACATAGGTTGGACTCCATTTCCACTGAGTGATTTGCGAGCTGTTTATAGGAGCGTTGTGTGTACTATTTCCAGTGAGGCGATCGCTACTCGTAGAACAATGGTCGCATGTGGCCAATCGCTCGGTGGAATATTGCAAAGGCTTTATGATGACAAGCCTGATACTGTAATCTGGTCCGCGATATCTTTCATATATTTATATCCTATTTCACACGTCAGCCAAACATTTTATCTATGATATATGATGATAAAATACAAGCATAGTTTAATTCAATGGAAATAAGAAATTATAAATACAAATTTTACTACCTTACAATTATTTTTCATACGTAAATATTATATTGACAAGCTTTAGTATTTAAAGTTGTAATTTTAATAAGATGTAAGATTACAGCCTTATAAAGGTGAAATGATTTAGATAGATTTGTAAAAAAATCTCATTTCCATTGAATTCCAATATAGAAATTTAGACAATTAAACAATAACTTATTGTCTGTATAAAACAATGAAACCGCAGTAGTTATTTGTTTGTATCATCTTTATATAATCAATTTAATAATGAGTCATCAAATACCGATTAATACATCGATGACAGGAACTCGACGAGGTAGCAGGTTCAAAGTTGTCATAGACACTGATAGTTCGACTATTGTTCAAGCAGTTTTTATATATTCCCGCATTAAAGCCATAAAATAGTAAAAAAAAAACAAGAAAAACATTTCACATGCAGATAGTCACTTGTCTTACACGCTCCGTTCTTACCATCTGTTAAGTTGAAATAGTTATTCATATCAGTTTTAAGTACTAACTAACTAACTAATAGACTCAATTATTAAATCAAGTTATGCCATCATAAATTATCTCTACAGTTATAATATTTAGAAATTGATTTATTACATCTTTATGACTATTTACTAGATGTTTATTGTTCCATTCTGCACACAGTTTCTATGAACCAAATGTTTTTTTTTATTATTTCATTTTTAAAGAATTTACTAGCCGTTGTTAATTTACTACAAAAAAGCTTCGGTTAGAATATGGGTCACATTAGTAAATGGTGGGTTTCGTATCTATGGCCGCTACATCGCTACTCTCCTTAACCATTAGGCTATTGACGCTTCAACTTCTGCGAATAAAACTACCAACACTATGTACGTGAATCGATAATTTGGTAATTAAGATTTTTTTTTAATTTCGAACAATAGTATGCAGGAATTTTACAACTTGGGATTACAATTTAAACGACTAAATAATTGTCTGTTCTTTTATTTCAGAGGGAGATAATAAGGAACAAGAGCACCGAGGGCCTGCCCTTCCCCATCATATTCTCCGGCGCCATCGTCACCTTCATGTGGCTGCTCTACGGCATCATCTTGAAGAACAAGTTCCTCATTGTGAGTATTCCAAATGATAAAAAACCTAAGAAGTTCACGATTCGCTTGAGGTCCCAAATTATAATGAATAATTGGTTTTTGAAGATATTTATAAAAGCAAGTTATCTATTATTTAGCTTCTCCTAGTAACGCGTGATTTAAACGTGATGTCGACAATTTTAACGACTAAAATGTATCGTAAGATAAGATTACGATGATGTACTGTTTTACCCAAGTTTGTATTTGCACTATCTCCGCATATCGATGTACCTAATTAACTCGCTAGTAAGGAACATTTCAAAAAAGTTTTTATTCTATTCCAGATTCAAAACGTTGTCGCCGTGATCCTTTGCTCCATTCAGCTAGCGTTGTTCGTCATCTACCCGTCCAAACCTGCCGCCAAAGAAAAGGTTAAGGCGAAGGCGAAAAAGGCTGATTAAACGGTTAATTTTAGGTTTACGTATAAATTGTACAACAATAGCAACACCGGCTCCGCCATTTTAAAATTGGCGGGACATAACCTCAAAGTATCATTGACATTTCGGGTGACAGTTCCTTCGTACACGTTATATATTTTACAAAATATTACGCGTTCTGTTGTGAGTGTATGTTTAAGTTATAATACTTATTATTGAGGATAAATAGACTTAATGCCATATCGAACATAGCAAAAACTTACGGAAATAACCTATAGATGAAGTAACAAGTACAAACCGCAGAATCGATTCTCTTGATATGTGTAAATGACAATATAGAGGGACTTCACTGCACTCCGGAGGCCTTTCGCCTCGTTTGAGCTTCCATAAATATTTACCTCTCCTTTTTTCTTAATCCTAACCTAGATGTTTGAGAGTTCCATATATAAATATGGCCAGACAGGCGACCTGCTTGCAATGTGATCGAAACAGTATATGTATACATTTTACAAGTGAAAGTTAATGTATATTTTTGATATGCGCCATGCTTTACATCAAATTTAGTGGCGAATTTCTATTAGTACATGAATTTTTCGAATCATTTATTTCCATATGTAAATAGTTTAAGCTTAATAGACTGAAGTTCAATGCATTTTAATATCAATCCGTGAAGTATACAGCCCAAGGTCGTCAATAATCAATATTGTCATACGTTTATTCAAATATCTCGGCTGCTCAAGGTCATCTGCGCACTATTAATGTTCTGTTCTGCGCAGCGACTCGTGCGATGTGCCCGAGCCGCCCAAGTATTTGACATTTGTACGATAGCTTTGTTTTATACATATTTAAGTATTTTGTTACCTCAAGACTTTATAGCTCGTTACTAACACCATTCCAGTAAGTCGTTGGTTTCATTAATTTGCGGCGAAAAGCTGAACAATTAGGTTTGTAACATAAAATGGGTTATTAGTTAGACAATCAATTACTGTAATGCGACACAAAGAAATCAATTTATGTAAAATAATAAAAATGCATTAAATTTTTCACATTTTATAATTTTGTTTCAATTAACATTCGACAATTTCATTTTCACAAAGTCGTCGGAAAAGACGCGTGTGACTTTCATGGATCAAAACCATCGACAAAACGTTGAACGCTCGGCTGCGTTACGAGATTATATTTTGACTATGGCTTCTTTCAAGGCCTTCAGTTCCTTCTGATGCAGCCACTTGATGCCCGTCGCCGAGGCGGAGCTGGGCGGCCGCGAGATACATCTGCGGAGAGATGAATCACTCCCATAGATAAAGATCGTTGGCTTCGTTTGACTACCCGTTATTACAGTTCATTCTGTCTTTTTCATCAGTTCGAATCCTCACCACCGCCACCATCAGCGCCAAAATCGAGAAAGTGGCAGACACAAAATGCCACAACTTTAGCCTGTCTATGTATAGCGATCAGAGTATTGATTGATGCAAACCCTATTGTGAATGATAATTTTACACTACCACTTGATTTTCTTCGATAGAACCACACAAAGAAGAAGACCATAATAGGCAGGCAAAACTTAAATCGATACATCAATCAATCAACAGTAATACTTACTCAACCTTCTTGCCGAACAAGTTCTCCATTCTGACTTTGCAGTAGAGCCAGGGGCCCTGGTTCCTGTGCTCCTCCTGACAGAAGGCCACCGCGGCTTTGGGGTACTTGCAGAACTCCTTCAGCACGATGTCGTAGGGGAACGGGAACAGTTGCTCGATGCGGCACATGGCGATCTTATCCTCAAGCTTCTTCTCTTTCCGCAGCTCGCTGATAATGATCGCCACTTTTCCAGAACAGAAGATTAATTTCTTCACGGCGCCAGCATTCTTCGACGCCGGACCATCTTCTGGTATTACCCTTTAAAAGTATACTATTTTTAGTAACTGTTATAGTCGAATGCAATGAAAAAGAGAAGCTATATACTGTTCGGAAGCACACAATGTCAAAAAATTCGGTTACACTTGCAGGTTGACTACTTTAATTTTAACAAATTCTTTCTTTTTTCAGGTTCCAAGTTCCGTTCATTCGGTTACCTTCGGAAGCTGGTGCCAGTGTAGAAGTCCTTGAAGGGCGACCTGTAGTACGGGTGCTTGAGGCCGACCTTGGGCGTGAAGATGATGAGGGGCTTGCGGAAGGGCATCGCGATCTGGCGCCGCAGCAAGTGGAAGTAGTTCGCGGGGTTGGTCACGTTGCACACTATCCAGTTGGCCGCCTTCAGCTGTTTCACTGTCGTATATTTAACTTTAACGGCGTTTCCGTTACATTACATTTTGCATAAAAATCTAGGAATCTGATGTTTTGCTGACTTGAGTTACGCGCTGCGCAGTACAGCTGCCCGCATCATTTAAAAACAATATCTGCGCAGTGACTCGAACGATGTTCACAGCAAACAAGATGTTTGACAAATACTATATACATTCATAAATAATTAATGATAAATATAGCAAAAGGTATCTAGCAGCAGCAACAGACAGTCTAACGATACTGACAGACCATATTCTTGTCGTCGAGGTCGGGCACCTGGTCCTCGTGGTCGTCGCACTGCGTCAGGTAGCGCTCCACGCGCGCCGAAGAGTGCTCCGGCCCCTAATCGACAAACATTGCCTCAAAAAGCTAACACCAAGTATGGCAGAAAACATAGTTGTGTTGCAAGTGCTTCGCCTACCAAAAGACAGGAGAGGGTAAACAGAAAAATGATTTGTCTCTTTTCTACACATGTCCCAGACAATTCCACTTCCCCTTCTCTAAACGTGTCTTTGTGTGAAGTGTGCACGTAAGGCTCACCGCGCCGTCGATGCCGTGGGGCAGGGCGACGACGAGCCCGGACTGGCAGATCCACTTGCTCTCGCCGTTGCTGGTGAAGGTGTCGAAGATGGGCTGCGCCGTGTCTGCAAAATCGCCGTACTGCGCCTCCCATACCGATAGCTGGTGCGGGCTGTAGTACGAGTAGCCCGTCTCGAAGCCGAGGATACCTGGCCAAAGAAACCAAGTTCACACGTAACTCAATGAAAAATACTTAATTCGAGGATACCAGAGAGAAAAGCTGTAGCCAATGTCCTTTCTGTAAAATGAATAAAGAATGTATATAATAACCAAATTCAGACAGAGAGCTATTGTGCAGCGAGTACTTGGCCTGGTCCGGGTACACGGTGTCCAGCACGCGGTACGTGGCGCCGTCCACGCCCTGGTGGTGGTACACGTGATGTCTGCAAATCACACCACTCTTTATACAGCTACCAGCGCGTTGTTTAAAACTATAGTCCTCTTTCTCCGCCTTAGACAACTGATATAGCAATATGTTTCCGCCGGTCACCTGTGCGCCATGGTGCCGCGCTCCACGTCCTCGCCGGTGTGCCGGATGTGCACGTGGTCGCGCAGTAGCGAGCCGTACGCCAGCGCCTCGCCCATCGCCCAGTCGGCGATGCCCTCCTTTACCTTCGTCACAGTAACTACAATGACCTCCCGTAGAGCTAATAGACTGACGACCAGCCTTGACAGTGGTTTACAATATTGCGTAAGCAACGGGTCTGGTTGTGTTAGATTTTTGGGATCGACACAGACTCTTTGTAGATTCCTCAATACACTAAAGGAAGAGAACAATTATGAGTATGGCCACTACACAGTTGAATCACACGTTTCAAAGCATACCATCTTCTCTCGATTTGCCAAAATCTTGTTGATTCCTTTATGAGTTTCGAATGCCCACGGCTCCGGCGGCTTGCAGAAGTGGTTGGCGATTGTCATGATAGACGTTTCACAAACTCCGGTTTCCCCGATCTAAAGAGTGATTCCGGCATTACCTTTTGATATAGTTAAGAAGAAAGTTCCTTGATTTTGTAAGTCCCAACAAAATTGCTTTAGAACTTAATTATTTAACAAATACAGAGGCTTCCACAAGCCTGCGTCTTCAATTTATTTTATTACTTAAAATTCAATTTATTACTTCGTTTACCTTTTTGGGATCTGTCGCTTCGAAGAATCCCGTCCAGGGCGTATCGATCCAGTCCATGATGCTGAGCTTGGTGATCTTCTTGGCGAGCTCGAAGTGCTTGTTGAGTGTGTCGGTGTATTCCTTCTCCCACCGCTTGATGTCTGCGTCCGTCACGACGCCCTCGGCCTTCACCTTCTCCGCGTACACCTTGTCCACTGGTACAATTCAAATATAACTGACTACAATATCGTCTTTAGTTGTAAAGCATTAACATGTTTTGTTCAAACTTTATTCTAATAAACGAAAGTGAATTTGTAAGATGGTGCACAGTTGAGACCGTTTATTTTCTATCCATTTCAACAACATTTAATACCCATAGTTCTAATCACCGTAGTGTAGGCGACGCAGTAGACGTACCGGTTGGCATTTGCCTGATCTTCTTGTACATGAAGGGCTGCGTGAACATGGGCTCGTCCTCCTCGCTGTGCCCGAAGCGGCGGTAGCACACAAGGTCGAGGATTACGTCCTTCTTAAAGCGGCACCGGTACTTGATGGCCAGCATGGCCGCGTGCGCCACCGCCTCCGGGTCGTCGCCGTTCACGTGGAACACGGGCGCGTCCACGCACTTCGCCACGTCTGGACAAAAATTACTTCTCATTTGAAACACATTCATATCAAGACTCGACACTTTGAAAGAGTCACCTGATGAATATTCTAGTAATTGTCATAACACAACGACAATTCTGTTCGCTGCGATTTCGTTATAACATTATCATGATTGCTTTTAAGCTTGGCACGTACCCGTGCAGTAGGGCGAGCTCCTGGCGAACCTGGGGTCGGTGGTGTAGCCGATCTGATTGTTGACGACGATGTGAATGCAGCCGTGCGTCGTAAAGTTCGGGAGTTGACCGATGTGCGCCGTCTTGTACACCACCCCCTGGCCCGCGAACGCCGCGTCGCCGTGCATTATTATCGCCATCACCTAAATACAACCAGGACAACTATGTGTGATGAAACATACGACGTCTGACGTCTGTTCTCATGACGGCTTCTGAGCCGTCCGCTGACGACCGTAGCACTGACAGGTGGTTGACTGCTCTATGCTTCCGACATTGCTCGTGTGCACTTGAAAAAGTGTAGCCTACATTGCCACATACAATACCTTATCGCCATTCTTGTCTCCAGTCCAGTGCTGCTCAGCGAGCGTCTTGCCAGTAACCACAGGCGTAACCACTTCTAAATGGGAAGGGTTGCAGCTCATAGACACTTTGATGTAGCGGTTCGTGCGCCGAATGAAGCGGTGGATGTACGTGCCCAGGTGGTATTTGATATCACCAGAACCCTACACAGACAGCTAACGTTATATACAATATTACAAATAGCACAGCGAAAATTCTAGCAAATAAGTTGGTCACCCTTAACGAATACATTTGTTAAAATAATCTTAACATACCACTTCTTTAGGCTCCATAGGTCTGAAGTGAGCAAAGATGTCGGTTAACTGTTTCCGACACACGTTTATCAATACGTTCAAGCGACCTGGTGAAATAATAAAACAATGGACAAGATGCCAAAGGTAGCAAACAAACTACAACTACCTGATAATTGGACATGGTCTTATCGTGTTGTGCATAAAAGGATCTAACCTCTATGCGGCATTGCCATGACGATGGACTCAACGCCGAGTTCTGTGGCCGTGTCCACGATTTCCTCCAGCATTACGATCAGGCTCTCGCCGCCCTCCAAACCAAACCGCTTCTCGGCCGGCCACTTTGTCGCGAAATATTTCTCAAGGCTGTCCAAAACAACAGGTATCATTACTTGCGTCAGCACATTTTCAATCTACCGCTCAGTTAAATATTATGGCACCATTTAGAGGACCGAAATACTAGAATCTACATGATTTGAAATTTATAGCTTTGGTAGGAGAAATGTTCTCTTTCAGTGCGTCTCCGCCCCTGTCTATTGAAGGTAGGCAACAAATCCGCAACCTTATAAGTTGGTAAATTTGCCTACGAGCAACGGTCACTTGTACTATAAGAACGGTGCATCTTACAAGACAGCCTTGGTGAGCCGACGTAGTATCAGCTTCTTGTGCTCGGGCGTCTTGTCCATGACGCCGGGTGTCTCGAGGTTCTCGCGCACGAACTGCAGGCTGTCCAAGTCGTGCACGTGCATGTACTCCGCGCCGATGGGACCGCAGTACACCTTCTCCAGCCTGCTCTTTATCTCGCTGTATAACATTATTTCAAAGTTAATCTAAATCGGAGGAATGTAAAGCAAATCGATAGAACTGTATTTTTTGTTCATGGAAACATTGATTCGTAAGTCATTTTTTACCTTAACGTCAATTCGGTTTCGTTTCCTCCCAAGTAGCACATTGGTGGAAGTTCAAATTTCATATTCATATGCGCATCAGCTAAAAACAAAATTAGACTGAATTATTCAAAAATACTTTGGATCAAAGATGCACGATGACTGGCGCTCGTGTTCTACACTCAGTACACTGACCAGCCGCGTTAGTTCTCAATAAGATGAAGATGACATGGAACATTTTAAAAGAAAAACATACTAAGAACAGTCCCAAGCTCCCTGGCGACGAACTTGCTCTCGAAGTTGGATATGGCAGCGGCTTGGTTCTTGGCGCGCAGAATCCAGTCCGCCGCGATGGCCATGCGCAGCGGGTCCGTCTGGGCCAGCAGGTGTCCACGGATCTACAAAGAAGACCACATTCACGTTCCTTGCCACTACGGTCATTGTGAAGTCTTCTCGTCCCGCACCAACGACTAGTTGGGTCTAAAGAAGACGCCGACAGTGAATGTGTTGAACACATTTTAAACCTATTTTCCGTTATTACAAACAGACCATAATACCCTAATACCAGACCATAAACTGTTTAAAAAATCACCTGGAAACCTCTGATCAAATGTTGTACGGCCAGATGCAACTTGATCGTTTCCTTACCATCAGCTTTCTCGCAACTGCTCTCACCTAAAATGTTCATCATAAAGGTATGGTTATTCATTGAGAATTTAATAGATTGTCGATGTGATATTTACATTCAAGGGGTATCGTATCGTTATTTTGGCATTTTTCTCATAAACTATAGACAGAACAGTAAACAGTTTCAATAGCAACCTACCAGATTTAATTTTCGGTGTGTACTCATCTTCGATGTCTTCTATTTTCAATTCGTTGGCGCTCAGACTCTCATAGAAACAGTCCCAAGACTAAAATGTTTCAAATTACTGTAGTCGTAATAATCCAGCATCAAGTTGTTTGAAAAAAGGGCCCGGCTGTATTGCTGCTAGTATTGCTTATTGTGACATAATTTACAATATGAGGCGATTTATAAGACAGGAGACATGTGCAGACATATTGTCATTTCAATTGGCTTTTTACTTACAGAATCAACTGGATTTTTCTTCACCCAGTCCACGTACTGGGCTTCCAGAAAGTTCGCGTTACATCCCGACAGGAAGGATTCTGATCGGGACGAACTCACTCTTGTCACAAGATATCCTTTAAGCTAAAATTATTTTTATTTTTTCAAATTTCCACAAAATCTAAAACTCATTAGTAGTAGAATATTTTACGGGTCAGGAAAAAAATATTTCACAGCTCGATTTTTTTTTAATACAAAGTTTGAAACCGAGGATCTTTTGAAGCCCAACCCCGAGCCATAAAATTTTGTTTGCTCTGCAACCTGTTTATGGTTGTTCTTAATGTTTATAAAATGTTTGATATTATTTATAAGACAAAACTTACTGCCGGGGTATAGGAGCGTACTAATTTAGTTGTTTTAGCAATGTGCACTGCAATGACCAGAAACATGGCTGCCCTACAAACATATTTTATTAACGAATGAACGACCAAATCAATGAATAGATGTTATAAATATTTATTAACTGACAAATGTGTATAACTTTTAGAAAAAAAAACTTACCAGTAAATTAAACAACTTTAAAAAATAACGATAAGAGTTTTAAGAATTTTTACATTTATAAAATAAAGTAGCAAAAATAAAAAACAAAATAAAAAAATTATCAACGGTGTATATGTGTAAAATCTATTGTTGTTTTTAAGAAATATTGACAAGTTCTGAATTTGAAGTTACGTAATAAAGAACTTTTACTCTTTATAGAATAAAAACTCTTTAGAAGATTAATGTAACCAGTACCCTGCCCTCTGTAAATGAATAGACTGTGAGCCGTGTTATTTTGTGCCTATTTGATTTTCTCCATTTTGGCGCTGGCGGTTGGTAACGGTGGTGAGGATTGGAATTAAAAATAGTAATAAAATTATCTGATAGTAAGATCGATGTTTAAGTTCTATCCATTCTATGAAGATCAGTGAGTACCCACGTAACAAGGTATGTAAAGTTAAATGTATTTTTTTGGGTTTCCCGCCGGCAGCACACCCTCCCGGGAAGGGCATATATTGTACTGGTCTACAAATGTCTTAATGGCTAGGTTTGATTTCGTAACAATGTCCCAGGCAGAGGCGAGCTGCTTCCATTCGACACAAACAGAGTTAAATGTGTTAGGTATAGCAGATAATATAATTTTAATATTTTCTTTGTCCTTGTGTCCGTTTGAATTGATTTTTGAAGGAGACAAAAGCGGTCGCACCGGCCACGCCTTCCCCTGTGGCGCTGGTGTTGAACCAGAAGTCGATGCGGCCTTTTGCAAAGGGGAAGACATTTGGGAAGTTATCGTAATTAGTAGTTACGTTCAACAATCTATGTATGCCCTGCAAGAGAATATTTATGGTCTTTAGAAAGGTACGAAAAATAAAATGTAGCTAAAATAATGGAAGACGAGGAAAAGTATGGATGGATTGTGCGAGAGAGGATACAGGTAAGATGAAAGTTAGTTCAGACATGAAGGCTGTATGTAGTGAAGAGTAATAAATACTATGACGATATTACACAGTGGGAAGACCAGGAAGTTGATTTTCAGTAACGGGGTCTTACTGCTCTGACGGGGCACGTCATGTGTCCTACTTTCGCCGCCACCGCGCCGATGTACGGGTCCTTTGAGAGGAAGTCACAGATCTTGTGATGGAACTCGATGAACGACCGCTTGTACTGGTTACGTATTTCCTCGAAGAAGTAAATGTGTATCTGGGAATTTTTTACATTTCGTAACGGTCATTAGCATATTTTAGCTAAGATTATATTGAAGTCAAATGAATTGACGCAGTGTCTCGTCTCGCCCCTTACCTAATCTACTTACCCGTCACATGTTATCACTATAATAAAAAGGGATGTATTTGAAGTGAACTAGATTGCGGTCTCCGGCACACACACTCGTCAGACGGAAAGTAGAATAATTTCCGCTTCAAAAGTCGTGTTCTTTGTAGTCGTGGTATTGTACTGTTCGATTCATTCTTGCAGCAGTCATTTCGAATCAAAGACTGTCTCACTATTGACCAAATCTCCACATAGAGCACTGCCGTGTACTTCCAAATTAATACATACCGTAACGTTATTTGTTGTGGAGTATACTGATTTATATTCTATGTTGCCGTAGTAATCGCCCTGCCTGGTGTAGCGGGTCACGTTCACATACGCGTACTCCACGTACTTCGGGTTGGCATAGGTCATGTACCCTCTTTCGAATGTCACCTTCAAACTCTAAAAAATGTAGTCGTGTAACAAGGGACGGAACGACCGAAACAATTAAGCAAAAATTCTAAATGAAATCAATAACTCACGTGAACGTTAGTAACATAGATAAGTAATATGAAAGAAGCCTTGAAAATATCAGAATACATTTTGGCAGAAAGTGTGTAGGCAGCAAAATAGATGTTCTAATACTGAATTAGTATTCATATAGTATTGATATAATAAAATGGTCTAGACTGTATACTAATGTGGAATTGATCGACTTCATTATATTCCGCAACAGTCATTATTATCGTTGTACATAATGCGTCCATACATCTATATATACGAAAACGAATCAAATCTTTATTAGTGGTTGTCAAATATTTACAGCTCGGGATATGATACGTGTCGCTGCGCAAAGCAAAATGTACTATGACGGAGCGTATAGGGATGTGGGGAGAAGTGTACTGTGCAGCGTGCAGTGACCCTGAACCGCCAAATAAGTTGACAAAACTTATGCAAAATGATGGAAATAAACTTAATTATTTTACATTTATTTTCATTAGAATACTATAATATTATTTATGCCCGTGTTCAAGTTGTAGTTAATTCTTAAGTGTAAGATAAACTTCCGCCTCGGCGATCAGCTCCCCCGTGGACGTGAAGTTAAATAATAAATTTGCGCGACCCTTTTCAAACGGGAACACATTGGGAAATTTCTCCATATGTGCTGTTACATTCATCAAGATATATTTGCCCTAAAAAATAAAATGAAAAAATCGTCATTTTACTCAGGTTTCTAACCATAGACGCAAAGATGAAACTTTGCTCTATATCGGATTGTTTTTTTTTTTTTTTTTGAGAGAAGCGGGCAAATGAGCGGCCGGCTCACAAGGGTGATCATCTACGCTCAGACATCTGCAATACTAGAAGAACCACAGATGCATTACTGGTTTTCAAAAACTTTCATTTTGTTCGTGCTTTTAGTTCTAGAGTCGCCTTCATTTAGGTGTGGATTCTAAAAGTTGTCACCTCTTTTCTGTTAAAAACTTCACAAGCAAAGCTTGACTCGTTAATAAGTACGGCGCGTAACAAAGTATGACTTACAGCGTGCAAAGGGCACTTCCGCCCGACCATCGGAGACAGCACTGCTCCTAAGTACGGGTCCCTTTCAAGGAAGTCACACACCTTGTAGCGGAAACCGGCAACAGACAGCTTGTATGCGTTCCAACGATATTCATAAAACTTGATCGTGAACTGAGGACACGAAAATACGTAATTAATCATCTCCTGTAAAACAGTAGTGGCCTTAATCAACATTGAACTTTTGGAATGTAGCTAATCACTTAGCAGTGTATAATCACACAGCAGCGACCAGGGCGCACTCTACTTAACCTTCCACTGGTGCGACCGAGACCGCAGTGCATCACAGTTGCAAGCGGCTACTCGTAAGGTGGAAAAGATCACATGACTTCGAGTTACCGCCATCATCCAAATGTCCGTCACGCCCCAGGAAATCGGGCGTTTCCTTTTGCTACTCTTTACAGAGGATCCGAGATCCCTAATAAGCATGCGTCTCCGCTCGTTAATCAGCAATTCGTAGTTAAATATTTTTATACATTTACATACCGTGACATTATTCCCAAGAGCAGCTTTTGTAACAAACTCGACATTTATATAATAATTTCCCTTCCTCTCGTAGCGGGTCACGTTCCCCCACGCTGTCTCTAGATATTTTGGATTGAAAGAGATAACTCGACCTCTTTCGAAAATTACTTTTAAGCCCTGCAAAAGGAATGGAAAAGGCGGAAATTCATAGACAATCATTTAATATTAAATTTTTCTTTTTAAGAACTATAAAATAACTCACTACTACGCTGGCGCACAATATGACACAAAAACAAGTTCTCGTAGTCTGTCTCATCTTGGTATGGAAGGTCGACTATTACGATATTTCAATTGTTATAACAAATAAAACGACTGTTTAATTCAAGTAGCGATGACGAGATAGTGCGAATAACATTAAGTAGAATTATTATAATGAATGGTCTAAAACGCACAGATTATAGCGATACAAATCTCAATCAATTAGCCTAGCAAGATTTGGCGGGAACGTCGAAAAAAATTATTGACATTTGTACAGCGCCTCTACCGGGCAGTATGTAAAAGTAATACACGAATTGAATCCTTGTGAAAACGAAATACGAATGCTTGCAAATTGTCTTGTAGACCCAGCGTTTTTATTAGTCAATCAAGATTTTCTGGGACTAGCCTAGTCTAATAAACCACATACTTCATAATCTTGAAGCTGTCCAGCGACCCTAACCAATATAATAAAAAAAAAACATACCTACATTACCCTAATATGATTTCTTAGGTTATATGATTTTCCAAAATTTATAACACATTTATAACATTTAACAAATAAGGTATAGTTTGTAATGTAATTTATTGTTAGTTTTAAAAAAACATAACTATTGCAGTTCAGGACTTTAAATCATTCTTTATTTTACAATCAAATACGTTAATTGTATTTTGTTAAATAATTTCATCCCCACCAACATTACCTTGTCGGGAAGGGGAAGAAAGGAATTTCGCATGTTCAGGCGCAATACGGAGTAATTTAAACAAATATTATTTATGATACCAATTATATTATTATTATTATTATTAATACAATAATCCATCACTTATTTCAAATGTTCCTCATTATTAAGAGGTATCCTGTCGATGTAATACTAAAAATTAAATCGGCGCGATGATACCGCTATAGTCGTTCGTGGTAACTCATGGGAATTGGTACAACATGCGGAAAATGCTCTTTCCACTGTTGCGAAATGGCTTTCGGCTAATCTTGTCACGTTGAATTTGGATAAGATGAAATTAATTACTTTCAGTTTCCATCTGTCGTCTTAACCCCTCACTAAAGATTATGAACTATTTGCGCACACACGTCAATCACCTTTAAACCTAAACTGAACGTGTAAGACCATACGGAGAAGTGTGGAAATTAAATGTCTTGGCATTAAAGTTGACAGCACACTAAACTGGCGCAAACACATCTCTGTGTCTGTTGCTCGTGTCAGGGGGCTCATGTATCCCTTCAAAAAATTGAAATCGTCCGTTGAACCACATCTATTGAAATGCATCTCCTATGCTTTAGTCCAGTTCATATTAAGTACAGTATGGGGCAGTGCATACAGAACCAACATGCTACCGTTGGAAATAGCGCAGAGAACTTTATTAAATATTGCGCTGGGTAAACCTTTCACCTATCCTAGTTCAACTTTACATAAAAGCTGGAATTCATTAACCGCGAGGCAACTGTTCGTGCTACAAACAGTATTACGCCAACAAACCCCCAATTATTTTATTCTTTGGGTACTGAAAACACAACTAGACTCGCAAGTTAAGTCTTTTTTGTGTAGACACTTTTTAAACAACAAGTTTAGCTTTTGATTTCTAACATTTACATCATAATAATGCGTCCTCCGTGACGAATCCTCCGCCGGCGCACCTTGCCGTCTGTCACGGGCCAGTGGGATCGGAGGTGACGTTTATATTCGTCGACACTCTAGTCTCAGATATGAATCGAGATTAACAAAATAAAAAAATAAAATGAGCACAACGTGTGTTTGTACATGATGTTGTACGACAAGACTTAATCTTATGTACAAAGCAGAAGCGGATTTAGCATTAGACGTGGCGATAGTTGCGGGTTTTTCCCATATTCGGAAATGTGCCTTGACCCTCGTGTCGCTCTATTTTACAAAGCAAAGGCTAAGCCGAGACAATATATTACTCCAGCTTTTGCCAACGACCTTGTCTAAAATAAACTTAGTACGCAGCCTGTACGATCTTCCAGGCTTCCGATCGTTTACAAGGAATTTCATCCAGATCCGTGTAGTCATTGTGAAGCTACCTTCTATCAAACATCCATGCATTCAAACTCTCTCATTTATAATATTAGTAAGGTGTAAAAACAGAACAAAACGGGCACACGTGACAAAGACGTACAAAATGGAGGTAAAAAAAAGATCAATATTCAGCAGATATAATTTAGTGTATATATAATATAATTTAATTTCAAACGTACAAAATAACCGCGTCAGGTGCGTTTCTTGTTTTTAATATTGTTTTTTGCTGAAATGTAAATAGCTCCCTCGCCAAGCAGCTCGCTTTTGCCAGTCACGTGGAACAGGACGTTAACTCGTGCCTTATCAAAAGGAAAGTCGCTGGGGAAGTTCTCAAAGTGTACACTCAAATTCATCAACGTGTGCATTCCCTGCAATCATCAAAAAACGTGACGCCGTAATTATTAAGAAGTCAATCAAAAATTGTCAGTATTTAAATATTTTCATCTTACCGGTTCCACCGGGCACTTCAAGCCGGCCGCGCCGAGCGACTTTCCCACGTAGATGTCCTTCTCGATAAAGTCACAGAATTTGTGACGAAATTCAACAATAGAGCGATAGTACTTATTCCAGCGATATTCGTATATTCCTATGGTCACCTGCGGATGACATGCATTGCTGTAGTAAGAAACAGACGAGAGAGTTGGATGCTATGTGACACATGGCAACAGCATCTTCGTCCGGCACCACACATCTAACATCTATTATCCCTTCATACCTAAATCCACTCCTATCGTAAGCGTATTTCACAGTTTATCCATGCTTCCTTCGATCTTCCTCTTACTTTGTGACCTTTCACATGAAATCTCATTATCTCCGTGCATAATATGTCAAACACTAAAACTAATATTCTACTTCCACTGGACCTTTCAAACTTTTCCTTACACCTTTGATAGACTGCCCATTTTATGAGGATGTGAATAAGTGGGAGGCGATGCAGGAAGAGGGACGTCTGACAACAGTTATATCGTAGCAGACGTACGAAGGTATACCCATCACCGCGCGCGGGATGTGTTGTGCAAGATGCCAGCGCCAAGCCGGTCATATTTTACTTGAACAACTGATAGATACCGTAACGTTATTCAGCATAGGAACTCTGTTATTAAATGCAAAATTAAGATAGTATTCGCCTCCTCTCTTGTACCGGGTGACATTCGTGAATGCGTAGGAAACGTATTTAGGATTAAGTCTAAGGATCTGTGATTTTTCAAAATACACCAGTACGCCCTGAAACATTCAAAAATAAAATGATACAAATTATATTTTTTAATAAACATGGTGCATTTTATATATTAACAATGATTGCTCGCGACATTGTTCGCGTAGAAATAAAAAATTGCCGAATTTATTTCCGCAAACATATCTTCATGTAAAAGTCCTGTCAAAATCGTTCCAACTGCGTCGGAGATTATCCGAGACGACCGCGAGTTTGCGATGAAACAGACACACATTTTTTTAATTGAGTTTTCGATATTTAACCATAACAACAGAGTACATGATACTCGTAAAATATAGTTTTTTCTGTTACATACAAACATTTAAATTTTATTAATTGAATAATAAAACAGATAACTAGACCTTAAACTATAATCTCCTATAACGGTCACTTTTTCACATCACCTTATACGAAACATTACAACAAATATTTTAATTAAAATAGGGTACAATTTTGTGCAGACAATTTTAATAAATAACTTGCCAAAATGGTGACGATCATTGGCCCACAAATAAACGTTCTTGTAATCAGAAACATTGTAGTATTATAAACTTACTAAAAAGATTAAACTACTATGGTATGATGTTTTATAACATGTGTGATTGCTTATATGTGATACACACCTACATATAATAATATTATTTAGATCTATTATAGGATAAACGTCGATGAATGAATTTTAATTCTGTATCATAATTTCTATTGTAAACCCCCGTAATGTTCAGTAATGCGAATGTTACGCTCGCTTTTTTACATTTCCGTTGCTAAATACTCTTTCATGTATGGGGAACCGATACACTAATATATATAAGTAATATACAACTAATATATTTATTTACATACATGTTATTTTTTGACAATATTTATTGAACAAAAATATAATTTGAACGATTAGCTAGTTTCTTGAAGCCAGCGGAAGGTTCATACCCAAAGTTCATATCTGACATGAGGGCGATTACCTGACACTTGCAACAAAAAGGACAATGAACAAGAATCTATAGCGTCATAATTGTTTTTTTTTTATATAATGTGACACCAAACATCAAAAATTTGAATTGGTGTTAAGAAAATAATACTTTTATTAATAAAATAAAATATTTATACAATCTAGTCATGTCGTATATTGATTTTTTTTCTAACAACATTACTAATAAAAGATGGGATATTGAAAGTGTTAGAGGATCTTGTTATGAGATGTGTCCTCTAGCCGAAAAGAAATTGTAAGTTAAAAATACCTTGGGATATATAAAAAAACTTCTCGTTACTTAGTCCTTTAGTTTCATTTTCGTTGAATTTCGTTACTATTTCTACTTTATTTCCTATTATATTTATTCTTATGCCTTAGAGCCAAGAGTATTTCGCAATGTTATAAACTATCTATTGATTTCAGACGTGAGAAGGAGAAGCTCGTGCATGTGTTGGAGGTCGTAGGCTCGACACGGCAGCTGATGAAAAGCTACAGTCGTTCATCCGCAGACTCGAATATCGCGATTCCAGGTCTCTTAAGACCATTCCCTATACTTAAAGAAACTGTTCAATATTTATTACTAAGGTATTTCTATTTAATAATAAACAAGTTAACTCCATAGATCATGAAATGACTGTAGTACATTACAGTCTTAGTATCACTGTTCCAATAAACAACAGGAAAAACCAGACTAACTTTAGTCATGTCAAACTCAGGGAAGAATCCCAAATCAAATGACACTTTGCTGGTCAAAATCTTAAATAAAATTTGTTTGTCTATCTGCGAGTTTGTGATTATTCCTAGTAGTGTCTGAAATATCTGGTCTAATTTTGACTGCACTTTTACTGAAAAGTACCTTATTTTTGCACAAGTAACTTAGGCTATTTTTTTTTTGTTTAATTTACTGTACTTACACACATAGAAAACATGTGTTTGAGAATTAGGTAATTTGAATTGTTAAATTCCTCGTTTTAAATCTCACCAGTTTTGATTTACTTCTTATGATGTCTAACTACCATTACATTTATATAATATTTTAGTAAGACAGTCTTAAATTGTATTTGTTATTTGCAGAGTGACAAAGAGGACAGATGTGGCTATAACATGTATATATGACTTTATAAATGACAGATTGAGAGCTATCCGTCAAGATATGACTGTACAGCGGCTGATGCCTGAAGAATGTATGCAGCTGCTCGAACCCATGATTAGGTTCTATGTTTATTTCGGATACAGGTAAGTGCTACATAACAGAATTCTTTATTGAATGCATTTAATTATATAAGTGGGGATTTTTTTGAAGTTATTGCTTCCATTTATAGAAGTTCTGCAACAGCCTGGTCTTTTCCCTACAGAGGGTTCCAGCAGAGTACTCCTCCATATGTCTCCATCAGTCTCGGGTTTTCCTATACCTTAGTAGCTGTCAACATTGGCTGTCCTTGTGTGCCTGCCTTTATGTGCTCATCATCTCATCAGATAAATTTTTCTATATTTTATTGTAAATATTGAAATTGGTTTCAGAATGTTAATAATATGTTTGCAGACTGTGTGGCGCCGCACTAAGTGAATTTGATCCTGTCTTAAACAGAACATATCTGTTGGAATGTTTGAAATGGTTCCTGAGCTGCTGCGATGTTTGTGACAAAACAAGAACCAGAGACAGCGACCTATCTGTATTAATGTCAAATTGGAGCATAGATAAGGCTGACTGTAGACTAACATGTGACAGAGTGTTGGTGGAGAGCTTGTATGTGTTGTGTAATTTAGGGGATATGCATCCATTATACAGATATGTATCTCTGCGGTCGGATATCAAAAGGTATGTTTTATATTGAATAAATAATTGAAATAATACAACATTGAGTTTATATAATTATGACAGATTGCTTTTGATTGTTGCTCGCAATTATGGTGTATCACACAATTTGACTATACTAGTTATGATATCACTATACACAATACTACGGCTGGCTGGAGATTATTTTTTTTTTAACTTTAAAACTTAATTTTGTACTAACCATTTTTTTTTTTAATCTACCTTCTATATTCGAATTAAGTATTTATTATGAATTCCAGGGCACCACATCTAAGAATGGTATACGAGATGGCAATAGCAAATCTGCACGGGAACTTTGTGAGGTTGTGTCGGCTGTCAGAGAAGCTGTGTCCACTCACTTACTGCGCTTTTTATTTACACCTCCCTTATATACAAAGGTGAGAGCGAACATTACACTAGGCTTTATATTTTTTATGTACCTTACAGGTCTGGTCAGAAATAATCAATACAGTTCCATGTATAACAAGATTGAGAAATGATACTAGTTATTGAGCGGACGTTATCGGCACTTTTCTTTAAATATACAATATGCCGAGGCAAATTACATGTCTAATAATTTCAGAAGAGGTGTGGCGGTGCTGAGCCAGGCGTACAGCAGCCGGCGCGGCGGCGTGCCCGGTGGCGTGCTGGCGCGCTGGCTGGCGGGGCGCAGCGCCTCGACCGCCGCCGCGCTCTGCCGGCACTACGGCCTCACCACGCGCCCGGACCACGAAGTGCAGTTTCTCAGAACTGACTTCAGGAGTGATGTGGATCTGGTATACCTTAATTCAAATGTAAAACGCAATACTGACCGACGACGTTAAGGTTAATGTTTTTGATATGCGAGTCTGATGTTGGCGCGTCGTATATTCTAAAAATTGTACCCATTTTGATGAGTGCAGAATTTACCTTTTTATTATAGTCATGATTTTTTCTGTTCTTAAATATTTTTTTAGTTATTTCATATTAAAGATACGAATATTTTTTTCATTCTCAGATGAAACCGGACCACGCCTATGTTTCGGACAAACTAAACATTCCAATACAAGAAATCCTCACGTACAGGGTCGATGAAGGAATCACTTGTTGAGCCGGTCTCGAAATCGTTTTCAAGTTGCTGTCTAGGTTTATTTTTGGTTTTTTCTTATATTTTTACAACTAAGTTGAAGAACACGTAATATATGCGCTTAATGTTTTAAAGAGCGAAACATTTTGTAAAACTGCATTCGTAATCACTGCAGGTGGTTACTACTATATTTTTATAACGACGGTTACCTAATTCCTTGTGATCTCATCATTTATGTTAAAAACATCTATTATATTTGTAAAACATCACATATTTTGTTTTTAATAAACTGAATAATAAACAAATACACTAAGTTTTATGTAACTAAAGTATTTTGATGGCGCTTACTTAGTGTCACTAGTGCTGGCGCAAGTATTGGATAGCACCACAACTATCCAATTAAACCAGTCTTTTCAAAGTGGGCCATAAAGTCCCCTTGGGGGCGATTGAAATCTAGAGTGGGGCGGTAAGGGACCCATTAAAATTGGGGTCATTGATGTAGGTTAGGGGGGCGACTTATAATTTGTAATATCATTAACTTTGTACTGTATTTTAAATTGAACTAAAATTAAAACCCACTACGACACAATAACGTTCACTTACGTAACCGCGTTTACGAAATCTATACATTATAAATACAAAATATTAGAAATAATAGAAACGCCGGCTTAGGCGGCGGTTTTTATTTGAACCAGTTTTAAATTATAAACTAAAATTAAAGTACTAAAGTTGTGGTTATTCAGTTTTAGGAGTGTATAAAAATGGGGAGCGCTGAAAAAAGATTTGAAAATAACTGAATTAAACAATAAAATATAAATGAATCCTTTATTTCTTTTATTTACATAAGAAAATTCACCTAATTATGTGATAACTAATTACATTGGACAACATATAACATGAACAAGTTGTTTGGACTTGGGAAAGTTAAATTCATACAAAATATTTTCACGCAAACAAAACTCATTCGATATTTTACAAACTCGACTCTTTACTAAACTGTACTCAACCATTTTGAATATATTCATTTGCTTCGAATTGCTAAACTCCATACATGTTTCGACAACGAACAATATTAATTAAATGTTAACCGATGTTTACCGTAGTAAAAAAGGACATGATTTTAATTAATAAAAAAAAAGTTTTTTTTTTAGTTTACATCAATGTCAAATATATTTAATATCTGGCGAGTGGCATTCACAGCAAAATAAATAATTACCGTATATTCACCTCACGGTATCAGAATGCTATCAATCTATAGATTAACGTTATATTATTTTGAAGACCGGATCCGATATTGCGCAAAAATTGTGCCCGTTTTAATGCCTTAAAATTATTGTAACCTTTCAAGACCATCTCGGCTGACAAAACAAGTTTATTGCGACCACAGATAAGGTTTGGTTCAATAGACAAATTTCATTTTAGTTCAGTTAAAATTTAGGCAATAATCTAACAATGATAACATTTGGAGAACACTGTCCACTACGGCATACATTTAACAATAAGTGTGTTCATGTTTGAACTCAATGTAGAATGTTACACACTTAGCAAGTAACGTGAACCAAAAAGGTATAATTTAAAATAAGATGAATAACAAAATAAGGAAAACAAACTAAAAACGTTATACAACAGTCGACGCTGCTTACATTCTAGCAGTTTTTTCTGCAATAGATTTTAAACATTCTCAACAAACGTTCCCGTTTCCTAAAATTTCATTTATAAAGCGTATAAATTATAACTTAAGTGAAACGATACGAAGCAACCGGCCGCGGCCGCGGGCGGGGCTGACTGCGCCGCGGACCACACGTGTACTTCGCTAACACTTCCTGGCTTGCTTTATTATTCTTTCGGATCGTGTATACAAAAAAATGTTTAAATAACGCCAAAGAAACAAATTTGGCCTACAGAACATATGGTCTACGAAACACAGTTAACCACCGAAACACAGCTGACCGCCGAAGCACAGCCACCGTAACGAATTTAGGACTTGCAGATTAAATCTTTAATTTATGTTCACAAAATTATTTAATATGTTCAAATAAATTGGTAAAGTCAGACATATATGAACCTAACATAAAATATGTGTTCACACAAAGACGCGACAGTCAACGCCCGCAGCCTATCTACAATAATATCGCATTTGGTAACTCGGCCGGCATTCACAAGCATTTCAAACACGTAAATCGCATATTCCATAAATATAAATAAACTACGTAATAAATATTCAAATCAACGTCAAGGGCCGTCGCATTTACAACAGATTTTGACCCCTTGTAAATGAGACCCTCGGCGTAACAATTAATACAAATTCTCCTAATTTTATACGAAATTCGTTCATTTACAAATACTGAGGATACGACGCGAGAACGGTCACCAGTGTAATGTACACGCAGGAAGCCGCGCCACGCCGCACGTACCCCGCGTACATACATCTCCGTACATATCGAAGCATAGTGTACATGTGAGAAATGTATGGCCAGTGTAGCGAGCGGCGCGGCGACCGACTCACTGCCGACCCGTCTGTACACCATCCCAGACCAATAACAACATATAACATAGTTTAACGTACGACACGACGTAACAAGCAAACAATAGCACCTATAGTGGAAGGTAAACATTCGAACTGCCCACAAAGAAATCGCACGAAAAAGCGTAAAAACAACAACATCGCACCCGGCCTGACAACTAATAAATAAACAAACAACAACAGAACTATGTTACATACAAGTACAATCGCGCGCAATACGACTTCATACAATCTTAATAACTCTGCTGTTCCAGGCATTGTCTTCATTTGTATGACATTTTACTAGTATCGCTTAAAAGCGTACAAACATCATTGCACGCGACCGTACTTAACGTCTACTATACAATTGTACAAAATCTAAACGTAAATGTTTACCTTCCGCGGCTGCAAATAATGTCCCTAACGAGTCCCGCCCTCGCCCCGCTTATCAGTAACGTCGCCTGTCGCCTCATACACCTAGCAAACGTCGCATCGTGTTCGCCGCCATTTTGAAATGCTTCGGTAAATCGCAAGTATTAGGCAAGCTGTATTCAACACGAACTCGTCAACAAATCTACCTATTCACCTACAAATTTTGACACTAAAATAAAACAGCTGAAGAGCACTAGTTCACAGGTTTGTACAGTTCTGCTTAATTTTATATAAATTTGTTACAACGTTTAGGCATAGATAAGTCATCGATGACAGTTACTTGTAAGGATGTCACTTCCAAGCCTACAAGATACCGCGGCACTGACAAGCTAGGAACCAGTCAGACGTTTGTACACACACGGCCATGCGGTGGCGGTGCCGCTGCCACGCCGGCCTCCGCTGCCCCGGAGCGCCGGCCTCCGCTGACACCTCGGTAATTGTCTAGTATCGCGCTTAGCTGTAAATATACAATGGGTAATTAGTTTTGTTTCAAAAGCGCAAGAGAGTAAAGATTTGAACGAATAACTGAGAATTTGATTAAGAATATTGCGAGACCGTCTTCAATGAAAACGCGATATCTTCTAGGCAGTGCCTTACAGCAGGATTATCACTGTGAGGCTGGAGGCGGAGGCAGCGCAGTAGGTACTGACCGCGGGTGTCGGCGGGAGGCCTAGTTGTGCTTGAGGAAGGCCTCGTCGAACAGCTCGAGCTCGTGCGAGAGGTAGTGCGCCTTGTTGCGCAGCCGCTTGGCGCCCGCGGAGGCGTCCTCCAGCAGGGCGATGGCGCCGCGCACCTCGCCCAGCTCGCCGTCCATCTCCGTCGTCGCCTCGTCGATGAGCCGGCACAGCCTCGCGAACATCGTCGAAAGCTCCCTGCACACACATTTAACGGGTCTCTTTACTCGACTCATTTTTCTAACAGTAACAACTACAAAAACGTTCTGTAAGGTGTGAGATGACACTGACTGCTGCACTTGGTGGCTGCAGTTGGCGGAGGTGAGGTCGACGATGAGGCGCAGTTTCTTGCCAGCGTGCGCGACGTACTGCCGCTTGAAGAGGCGCTCCTGCGCGCGCGCCGTCCACGTCAGCCGCTCGTACAGGTAGAGCGCGCCGTACACCGCGCCCGTCAGCGCCACCACGCGCCACCCCACCGTCTTCAGCAGCTGCAGTTACACACGGGTTAACATCGTATTTTGGACATCGCGAAGACGAAAAAACACTTCATAATTTTTTTTTAATTAAAATAATAATTTTTTTGTTAATTTACTAATATTTATCGTAACCATTCCTGGTAAGCTAGAAAAAGCTTGTATTAGGATATGGTTCACGACTATAGGCGAATGGTGGGATTCGAACCTACGACCGCTAGATCGGTAGTCTGCAACATTAACCATTAGGTTATTGACGCATTTTTTAATTTATATTTGTACTTACCAGTCCGGAGAGCAGCAGGCCGCCCATGGTGCCCTGCGAGGTGAGGGCGCCGAGCGCGAACCGCGACACCATGCCCCACTCCTCGGCGCTCAGCGGGCCCACCGTCGAGCCCCCCGCGCCCGCTGGCCCACCGCCACGCACCACTTCCATGGGAGGCGCACCGGGGCCCATTGTCGGCGGAATCTGGACATAAAGTTTTTTTTTCTTACTAATCCAAACTTTTGCTTTTCATTCTAAATCTATTTAAAAACTATATAGATACTGTAGGACATTTCGTCATCGTCCTCAATATACTCATTAATTTTACTTCCTTTTCAAGTATCATATGCTTAGAGCTATATTCTAAATTAAAAACGTCTGTGTCGTCGTAGGCAGTTATAACACGACACACGTGCGACGGTGGCGCACCTGCGTGTACTGCGGGGGGTTCTTGAGCGCGATCTTGTTGGTGTTCTTGCCCTGGAAGCGCTGGATGAGCGCGGTGATGCCGTACGAGAAGCGGAAGGCGAGGTCCTCCTGGAAGTCGGCGCACAGGTTGTCGCAGTTCAGCCGGTACAGCACCTCGAAGGGCTGCTGGTGCGGTACGATGTAGTTGGCGGCGGCGGCGCGCTTGTGCGCCGGCAGGATGTTGTACATGCGCTCTGACACACACACACATACACTATAATACATATCACTAGTTTTTATCATTTATTACATACTAGCTGACCCCGCGAACTCTGTTTCGCCTTAAAGGCAATAAATAAACAGATTTTTGAATTTATTAGAAAATAC
>JAODUI010000027.1:740438-752177 GCA_027563995.1 Papilio gigon
TTAGGTACGTAGTATGGATCGAACTCGGGACATCGATTACAAATTAAGTGCCTAAAATCTGAGCCACCGATGTTCATCATCTGTCGTTTTATGTAGCTAATTATGTTTGTTTCAACGCATAATCCGCGTGCTCTCTACTGGTTGACTACGTGGCGTCCACTCGTTGAGCACGCGTAGTCAGCGCGGGTCGAGTGGTCGGGCGGCGACGCCGGGATCGTTACCTGAAGTGTGGTGAAAATGCTCTCAAATGAATGAGCAACAATATAGTAATTTTGTGTTATTTATTGTTTATTTTTAGTTTAATTTTGTGTGACATCGTTAATTTTAAAATTATCTGTGAAATATTAGTGTAAATAAGAACTATATTCAATTTGAATATTAAAACACGTATAAAATTAAAAACATTTTTATTATTTTTCCATCTCGGTCACAGATAAAGAAATGTTTCTGGCGGTCGATGTCGAGGTGAGTCACTGAGGGGAATAGTTATCGGAATCTGTGGAGGCGCTGCGCACGGAGCTGCCGGAGCCCTTGTAGTACGACTCTGACAGGTTGTCGTAGTCAGCCACGCCGATTATATTTGACAGCAGCTCGCTCAGATTGATCGTCTGAAGATTAGATTAGATGTGCAATTAGAATAAAGGTGTCCCGAGCCACGCTAGCAACGGGTTTGATGTTGCAAAGTTCTTACTTCTGGCAAGAAATGAAAATCTGAGTCGTACATCGCGCATCTGTCCTCGAAACTGTGGCAACACAGAATTGACAAGAGGTACCACGTCAGTTCCCGCGGGAATCGTTCACCTGAAAAAAATTAAAATTCCATTTTATAACTTCATTTTGGTAATCGCTTAGCACAAGAATGCGGAGGACAGAAACGAAGTGTAATATACATTTTAGCATCCCTACCGTAATCACTAAGCATATCAATAAATTGGTCTCTGGACATGACGTAAGCGCCATCTAACGTGTTGGCAAAATGTTTGAATGCATTCTTGATACGTCTGGCACTTTCTAGAAACGCGGGCCGATGGTTTAAATACAGTTTCACAAACTCCTCGAAATCTATTTCAGTTGAGGGGTGGCGCTGGTACACTTTATATTTAGCTTCCACTATCAGATTTTCAACCTGGAATATTTGTAACACCTTTAGCAGCAATCATAGATTATAGAGTGACTCCACGGACGTGGTATTACAGGTATATTTATACTCCATATCTAATTTTAATTTCTTAAGCGACTTACAAATATTAAAGCACACTGCTTACTTCATATTCAGAAGGAAAGAATCCCAAAGCCCTCATCATATCGGGTAGCGTTTCGATGGGTATGAAGTCTTTCACGGTCCTGATGGACGGAGAAAAGGTGCCCTGGCACAGGATCTGAATGTAGTAGAACAGGTCTCTGATCTCGTGGAACAGCCAGCCCGGCCTGCCGTTCTCTATCAGACAATAATAAGGGTCCAAGTCGGTGCCGCCTTGCTTCGTTGTTGTGTCAATCGCCCTGAAGGACAAACTGAGGATTCAGCGACTTCTTAACAAGAGGAATAACACAAAGTAGGGTAGGCATACCTGTAATTAACCGCCCATTGCGTCATGCAGCTGTCCTTGGCTCCTATAGTAAACAAACTGCCACAGTCTTCTCTATAACACATTTGTATCACCTATAACAAATCATTCCAATAAGAACACTATCCCAGTACAATTCTTGACTCAACAGAGAGTCGTTAACCTCTATAGGATGCCCGAGTAGCCCGATATGCTTCCAGGGATTGCCGTCAAGCGGCAATTTCTGCAGTCCCACGACGGTTTTGGTGGCGAAAAGTAGATATTGTGCGCTGCCATCGTCGTCACTGCGAGTCACCAGCTGTATGCGGCGCGCCGGATGCTCGAAGCGCGGCCCCAACACCGTCGCCAGGGTCATCGTCGTCTTGTAGTTTATTATTTTGTATTTGAACTGATAACCAAATGTAAATAATTGAGGTACAAGTTCCCTTTACCAAGGAACACTAGAGTCCCTTAGAAACTAAAGAAGTGTTCTGAGTGTGGATGTTACACATTCGTAACGTAACGGCAATTTAATTACTTCATCATTAGCGATTAGTAACATGGGCATGTCGGTGCGGCAGGTCTCCGGGTCGACGTCTTTGGCCGGGGGCCAGGGGATCCCGGCGAGGGGCACAGCGGTCTGCTCTATCCTGTCCAGGCTAAGGATCTCAAGGTACTCTTCGGAGCTGGCGCCGATGTCGTACTCGACGAGCGTGCGGTCGGCGCCCATCGACACCAGCTTATAGTCGCCGCTTTCGTTTTTCTCAGGTAGAAAGAAAACTGCTGTCACGTCTTTGTAGTGCGCCCGATGCTTCGCCACGAACTGCCAGGTCAGCGAAGAGCACTCGTACTTGTAGAGGCACACGGTCCTGCCCGCATCCTTTAAGTAATCAATTGAATATTAGATACATTGTGGAACGATGGAGTCTTGTCAACACAGCGAGGGTTGCGGAGTGTGTAAAATAAACAAATGATTACGTACAAAAAAAGCAAGCCACAGAGAGTCGGGACTGAAGGACACGTCCTTGATGGAGTATCGGGTGTCGTGAAACGGTGTGTTACTTCTTATTTCAATTGTTGTTGGGTCTAAGAATATTAATTGACCAGTGTTGAGACCGCAAGCCAGGTGCAAACCTGCAAACAATTCATATTAATGCAGGTACATCTTATATCCCCGCCGGGTCTCCCGCTGAATCCAGAAGGTCATATAATCTTTACAATATTACCGTTGGGAGAATACTTGAGGCAGGTGACAGCAAGTTGGGGGTAGAAGACGTCGATGAGGCAGCTGATGGAGTCGTCAGCGGGCTCCGTCACCACCTTATAGTGCTCCCGCAGCGGCAGCCGCGCGAATAGCGTGTGCCGCACGAAGTTGTACAGCTCCAGCATGCCGTCTGCGTAGCCCACGCACACGTATGGCCTTTGGAACGAAGATAAGTCGTTGCTCTTAAACAATTCAGAAGTTGAAGAGTGTCGGAAACAACGGATGACAGTATTTCATTGTGTGACTCAGATAGTAGTATACCGGACTCTCTATCTTACTTCTCGGGGTGCACCGTCATAGCCAGCGCTGGCGACGTCTTATTGTCCAGGAAGGTGTAATTGTTCTCCGCCACGAAATCGACAAAACCCACGCCCTGGTTCTTTGTGCCTGATTAAAAATGGTTCCAATGAAATAGACAGTATCCCGAAATAAATTACTGTTAATAATTGTGACTGTTGGATTCTCGTGATTTGGAACATAATCGCCACGTAAGCTTACAGACTATGAAATCTCTGACGACGAAGGGTTTGTTGGGGACGGTGGCGTCGGATGGTAGCTTGCTCTTCATCAGCTTTTGCCGCCTGGCGCCTGTCACCGGGTCTACCGATAGCACAACCTTCTCCCAGCACAGACATTGTTTATTACCTGAATAAGTACAATATTAATTCAATCTATTTGGAACAACCAGTTTCGTGGATCATTGCCAAATAGAACGAGGACGTAGCGAGGTAATAAAGATATGTCATCTAAATGCCTAGAACTCTAGAAGTTCGTAAGAAACTACTGTCCTTAGAACTGGTTCGATACTACTTACATTCGGGGTCGAAGATCTTGTAACTCCTGGGCGAGATGTTGAAGCTAAGACCTGTCACCTTGTCGACGGTGAAGCCGTGCACCCAGTACAGCAGCTTGAGCTGAGGGTCGTAGAAGTGGATAGCTCCCTCGCAGTTACCTGTCACTACCACGCTATAAAAACAATAGTCAATAGTGAATACTGCAACAGGAGCCAGGGTACACTGTAAAACTATAAAGAATATATTAATCAGAGCCAGATTGTGTGAAGACTGAAATTTGCGACGAAATACTATATTCTACTCAGTATACAGTGCCTGTTCGATATTACTGCACTTGCGAGAGCGTACCCGTCAATATTTTTAATGACTTCTATCCTACATTGTTGAATCTTCAGCCCCTTGACGAACTTCATATCCTCAATGTCTCTCGCATCTTTCACGTCAGCGTTGAACTCTGAGGTGTAGCCGTACACGAGCGCGTAGCCCCGGCTGGTGCCCGCGAGTATCTGACTCGTCTCCCTCACGAACGTGACGCAAGTCAACCTGCCAAACTCCGCGTTCAGCTTCCTTTGTACCGTTAGTATTACCAGCTCGTACGTATTCGTATCTTTTACCACTCCATGCTCTGTTATAAATATTTTCTGGAACATACAATAAGATTACTGTTATTTCCAAACGATCATTAATATACAACTACTGGTAAATAAGAGACTTGCTGAATACAGAAGAAATGTAAAATGTTTAATATAATGTAATAAAATGCTAACCTTGGAAACACCGATCCATATATCGTGTTTGGTCATCAGCACAAACTGTTCGGTCTGTACCGGGTTGAAGGCCATGTCCAGGATTGCGCCGCGAGGCATGGCCAGTTCCAATGTAGCTACAATAATATCATTGTACTTAGAACAATTAGTTTCTTGATTTAACTGACTTTATTGTAATACAAGATATTGCCAGGAGCATTTTTGCTATATTTCTTTTTCTACTTGTGAACCCTCAACTTTTTTCCTTGCAATCGTCGCCCCGGCCGATTGTATTCTTTTTGGACCATTTTGTGAAACTGGCCTGTAGTACCTGTATTCTATGACAAAAGTTTACCATGTGGTTCATCTTTCCCGAAGGACCATATCCACCAATAGACGACCGCCTTCTCCCTGTAGCCTATAGTAAGGAGATATTTGGCGTCTGGACTGAGCGTGATCTTGGCCATGTTGGTGCTTCCGTGCGGAGAGAAAAGCGTCTTGACGGGGAAGTAGTCGCTACTATCCCACACAATGAGCACGTTCTCGGGGCCCGAGTCAGCCGTCACCAGCCACTTGCCCTGACTGTCTGCAGCTATGCACGTCACTACGTGCTTCTGAATTATAAAATAGATTACATAAATAATATTTACTACTATTTTCTTACGGTATTTATTTTAAAACGAAGTGTTCGGTAATGTTAGCTTAAGTTTGCCGTATTTTACATCAAAATCAATTTGACGTAGATACATATTATTATCAGAATAGTAGGAAACATGTGTATTATAACGTCTTTGTAGCTAATCATCGTAAATCCTATGAAATATCACAGAGGATAGAATGAGCAATTAGTTTAATTTTGTGGTTTTCAGGGTTGCCTAATGATCTTCTGTTTCGAGTCGCCAATAGGTTTAAAAGACTTCTATTTATATTACAGTACAAATGGTTGTCTTACTGACATGACCTTGCAGTATTCTCATCTCGTTGGTGGTCCAGTTGTAGAGCACAGCACAGTTGCCGGCGGCGTACAGCGCGATGGTGCTGCCTACGTCATTCAAGTTGATCACACCCACCTTGGCGTTGTAACCGTAGATCCAACGGATATTCTAAGATGTTTTTTAAATCATGTTTTAAATCAATTGATAGACAGTGTAATAGAATCTCGAGATTTTGTGACATTCCCGATGAAGGAAATAAATATTGTTTGTCTCCTACAAAACTTGTTCAAAATCGACTCAATCACCGATAGCCAACGATCACAACGCAAACGACAACAATGAAAACGCAATGACACCGACAAAAAAAACAAATAAATCTGGGGCTGCGGGAAGTACATATGTGGCGAGACAGGCCAGGACACACCGCGTTCCAATTAAATGATGTCTCGCCACAACGCCATCTGTTAGGGCGCGGCAGAAACGGCGTCAACAAATATATTCAGTACTTTAAGTTTTATGGAATAAATTTAAAGTTTACAATTTCCACACTAAGGGACTTCCTTGGTGATCATTAAACGACTTGTGTGTCAGTAAAATTGATGGAAAATGAAAGAAATAACGTTACAAAGGGCGAGGGCTTGTAATGATAGTTGCCAAGCTCCGAGTGCTTCCTGATCTGCGACAGGGAGAGGCTGTAGAGGCGGCGCACGTCGATGTCGCTGACCGCGCCGCTGCTGCCGCTCGGGTGTGACGTCATCTTGCTGTTTGTGAATCTTTTATATCTTGATATAATAAATATTAAAAAACAAATCTCATACACTTCCTGCTGCTCCGCAGACAATGACAGTGATTGACAATTTGACAACCGTGTGTTGACGTTTACGTTTTATTTATTTTTTTTACATTTGGATATATATCAAAAACATTTGTAAATGGTATAGAGGTAAGTGTGGAAACCGAGACACGCATGATTTTCTTTTTTTATATAAGGTTTAACAATGACAATTCCTATCCCATTCTGATTCCGTTTTGACGACGTGCTAGCTATAACGTTTATATTGACTAATAAGTCACGTCTTCCACTAACTCGTCTCGGCGCGAGTTTTTAAAAGCAATGTATGTACTGTTACCATTAGCACGGCTACGAGTATCACAGAAATAGGTGTCTTACGACGAGTCTATTAGCGCAAAATTGGTTCAGAATTCTAGTCACCACGGGAGAACGTACGGGCCACAGCGCTCGCGCCTTCCTGGAGTCAAGTCAGCAAAGCTGTGACGATCATTCGTAAAAGTTACAAGTATGCTAACCTTTGTTTGTTAGTATTCAAAAATGTAAAGTTGTATTTTTTTAGGTATGAAGAACATGTTTTTCCAAATCAAAGGGCGTCAACCAGAGTTGTCGCTTCAGCGTTATCTCAAGTCAAGGGTCAAACGGCTGCGCACACGAGCGGTCAGTGTTTGTTAGGACGCCAACATGGCCGCCAACTGTTTCGTACTGTGCATCAGTCTGCTGATACTGCAAGTGAAATGTAACACCATATTCTTAGAAATGAATACGCCCACACCGGAAGAGGTATTAGCGTCTATTTCGACTCTAATTAGAATTAAAATGTCTCTTATCTTATAACATCCTTGAATTTATTTTTAAACAATCTTTTTATTAAGTGTTTTATCTACATCGGTAACTTAAGATGTCTTTTAATTAATGTGTTCTTAATACAAAGTATTAAGTATTTAATTTCGATCGGCGAAGTTTCCAAGAAAATTAAACTAAACACCCAATAAGTTTAGTAGTAGTAGCCGAGTAGTAGATTGGATTCCTTTTCTGTTTCACAATTTACTTATATGAAGAATTTGACTGACTTAAGTATAGTTTACCTACTTAACTATAACGTTACGTTTGATGTAAATTATTGTTGTTTTAATTATATTTTGTGAAATATCTTGACGGCTCGGAACAAGGCGCGTAGCGAAAAATTATAGGTGTAAAGGAATGCGGGAGGAAGGCATTGCGCAGTGCTCAGATGTCCTTGAGCCGCCGAGGTATTTAAAAAGTCGTTTAAATGAAATGAATGGGATCGTAGCTTTAACGGTTGTATTCCACGGCAGTTATAAACCCTACATTAATTACATCAATGGAGTTTTTATAATGATATGTGATACTTAGGCGAGTTTCCTGAAGAGGTACGGGTACCTACCGGAGATGCAGGGCGACATCGGTTTCGCGTACACGCCGCAGTCGATAGCGGAAGCCGTCAAGAAGATGCAGCAGTTCGCGGGACTCCCGCCCACGGGGAACCTTGACGAGGAAACTAGGAGTGTACGTTCATAAGTACTTCTAAAAAAGCATTACCCGATGCACACGACGTTCACCTCTCACAGGATTACAAACACATTTTGCAAATGTTTGCGGGACTTTTTCTTCGTTTCTTTTTCTAGCTATCTCTTATTTTATCAGCCTTTTTGACCAGCCAGTAACATATAGCGTATTTTTCTTCTTTTCCTATCTTAAGCGTTAAGAGACATCAAGTCGTATTTCTAGTAATAACTAAAATACCTTTTTTCAGCTGTTTAAGAAAAAGCGTTGCGGTGTTAAGGACATAGAGAACAGTCCGAGGTCGCGGAGGTACATCCTGCAGCAGGGGTGGGGGAAGAAAGCTATTACCTATAGGTATTATGCTGGTTTGCTTTTTTTATTAAATTGAGTAGACAGAGATGGGCAATAGGAACAAGCGTAACTGTAAGGAAGAAACGAATGACAACTCTCTTTTTGAAATCTACCGAAGCCGTTCGAACAACAGCAAGTCACAGTGGGCGGGGCTCACACAACCGCGTTCCATCCGAAGTAATATTAAAGTAAATCTTTGGCCAGTTACATTAGCATTTAAAATTACAGCTTGCGTCATTTTCTTTTTTGTTTCCGTCGTGTAGAGTGCTGAACGGTTCGAGTACGTTAGAGAAGGAGCGCGTGCGGACGCTGGTGGCGCAGGGGCTGGCGGTGTGGGCGCCACACGGGGGGCTGCGCTTCAAGCAGCTGGACGAAGGCCACGCAGACATTCAAGTCTCTTTCGCCAGCAGAGACCACGGGGACGGGTCAGTTACAATTACTGTTTATAAATAATTTACCGTTTACGCCGCATGTTAATAATTTATCTAGGCAAATCGTCAATAGCCACACTAATTTGTTACCTTTAATAAGTCGACGATTTCCCTAGGCAAATTACAAACGGCCAGCATACACGACTTGTCGGCGTTATATATAACATGTTGACACTGCGCTTTGTAACGTAGGTTTCCTTTTGACGGGCCAGGTCGCGTGGTCGCGCACGCGTTCCCGCCGCCGCACGGCGCCATGCACTTCGACGACGACGAGGTGTGGGGCGACGGCGAGGATATCGCCGACGATGACGTCACCGACTTTTTCGCGGTCGCCGTCCACGAGATCGGGCACGCGCTCGGCCTGTCGCACTCCAACGTGAAGGCCTCCGTCATGTACCCCTACTACCAGGTGCCCGTAGAGAAGCTGCACATGGATGATATCCTGGGCATGCAGGAACTCTATTGTAAGTTACTCTATTACGTCACAAGCTTAAATTAAACAGCCGCTTTTGTAACAAAAGCTATTCCCTATGGCGTCTGTGGCGTCTTTGTGACGATCTTTTTTTTTCACTCCAGTAAGGGAGGAGTTGCCGAGCTCCGGGGAGAGCACGGAGCGCGCTTCGCGGTCCTCGCTGGCGCCGCACTTCACGCAAACCGTCGACAGCCGCGAGGAAGACTTGCCCGACCTCTGCCTCTCGCACTACGACACCATACAAGCGATACACGACAAGATATACGTTTTTGAAGAAGAGGTACATGTTACACTCGGGCCTATAAAGCTGTGTCGAGTTACAACGTGGGAATCTCTAACGTGGGAAATACAATGTTTAAATCAAAATAAGTGATAACGATAGGTACCAAAAGTAGGTCTCATTATGACACAGAGTTATATCGCAGAAAACGCTCAGAACAACATCCGAGTGCATCATGGCGGAGATAACGACCAAAACGTACATTGTATGCAAAAATTAAGAGCACTGCGTCGTAGCAAAGCACTGTAGGTAGTACTAATAAACGTCATGCAACAAAGGGTTCTCAACCTTAACCACTCAGCCATGAGTTTCAGAATTGTTTATTGCTCGACAGTGGGTGTGGGTGTTCCGGGAGCGGCGCGAGCTGGAGGAAGGCTCCCCGCGCCGCATCCACGACGTGTTTATCGGCCTTCCCAAGCACGTGCAGTTTATACGCGCCATCTACCAGAAGATGAACGGAAACATTGTCGTCTTCTCAGGTACCCTCAACCCAAGACTTAACTATCAGTCTTTTCAACATTTATGTCCTCAACCTTAGCACAAGTGTTTTATAACGATCAATCCTCGCTAAGTTAAACTTTAAAATATTCAAGGTCTTCGAGTCTTTTACTTGTGTTTTCAAATATTTGAAGACCTTTTGAATCATCTCATTGCGTAACAGGTCGTAATTACTGGGAGTTCAGCCGTCGATTCCGGCTGGTGCGCCGCGGGCGCGCGGCCGAGTTCGGCCTGCCGCGGCTCATCGAGCTGACCACTGCCTTCCTCTCGAACTACAACAACCGCACTTACCTCATCAGCGACGACCACTTCTGGCGATACGACGAGAACCGCAACGCCATGGACCGTGGCTACCCCAAGCACATGGCCGCCTGGAGACGTATCCCTAGTCCGGTAGAGGCCGCTATGGTGTGGAAAGGAGGTGACTTGATAGCAGACATTTCATTAGTAAAACGTCATTTTTTTTCGACAGGAACACAGTTTTAACAGCTGACTCTCGGTGTATTTACGGAAAGACGATACCATGAATCTACAGAACTAAGTTACTAGTATGACCCAGGTCACGGTTTGGAGACAATATATTCGATGTGCTTGTTGCAAACTGACGATAGACCAATTCCTTGCAGACACATATTTCTTCTGCGGGCCGCGGTTCTGGCGCTTCGACAACGAGCGCGTGGAGGCGCACGCGTACTACCCGCTGCCCACCGCGCAGGTGTGGTTCCCCTGCGAGCCCACGCCAGAGATGAACAAGTATCTCACCAACGACGAATCTTAATATAACACCATTTAGTCGAATTCAATGGAAATGAGATATTATAAACATTTCTCTCGCTAACAATGTCATTCATTATCTATGGCCTTATTTCGAAAAGCTTCAGTGCTTAAACTGATGCTACAACCATGTTTGTTTACATTAAGTTTGTGATCACATAGTCCTTATAAAGGTAAAATTGATTCGATTGGTTTGGTTATAATTTCTTATTTCTATTAAACTCGATTGTACAAATTTTTCGCTGGCTCGTAATTTTCCACAAAATGTAACATAGAACATATTTCTTAGCACAATCCTGCGCGCTGTAAGCCCGCACTTGGCGCAGCGCGCAGACATGCGCTCGCGTCTAACAAGTAGCCGACTTAAAGTTTGCATCTTTTAATACTTTGTCCTATAATTTTTTTCATTTTCATATGAGTACATTGTAATTTTATATTAGGAAATGATCTAAATAAAGTTAAGAATTAATGTTAAAGAGTTTTTTTTACTATAGCGTCCGCACGTACAACGATTTACTCATTACTAAACCTTATAACTAGGTATTAACGAAAATAAAAGGAAATTATAAAAAAAATGAAGTTTAATAAGTATAAGATCACATTTACAGAATTAGAAAACGACGGCGAGATAAAAATACGTCAAGATGTTTCAATTATATATTTAACAATAATTAAATAAATGGTGCAAGTAATACTGCATTCGAAATCACGATACATTAAATATCAAGGAATATAACAATAGTATTTTTGTACTGTCAACATTACCATAGAGAATCAATTGAATTTTTTTACCACAAGCGAACAGCCTAAAGCAATCATGACTGGGAAGGACAATTTTTACTCTATTCTATCCATATTGTCTATGGTTTGAAAAAAAAAATACCACAGATAATTCTCACTTTAAATAAAATATGGGCTTGGTTTAATTATCCTGTTTGACCGAGCTTTTTAATTTAAATTATTTGTACTGTTCCCCTGCAATGCAACACAATGCTGGTGCGTTCGTGCATTGTTTGCAGTTTCAGAATAATAAAAGAAACTCTTAGTGGTAAATAAATTTTAATTAATTCAATTACTTGTTGAAACGTTTTTTGTGACCAGACTCAGTCTTTCTCACAAACATCTAACGAATTCAATATAAAGTTTTAAACACTATAAATAAATTGATTTTAATTTACATAGTGGAATATTGTCTATGTTGGTCGTGAGGAGGTCGCGGGGAGTCGCGGGGAGAGCGGGGTGGCGGAATGGGGGACGGTTGCTTAGATTCTACGTAACAAAGTAACCTTGCGCTGTATAAAATAGTATAGATTTGGTAAAGACGTAAAATTTT
>JAODUI010000027.1:752277-772368 GCA_027563995.1 Papilio gigon
GAGTTCCCCTAATTATTTTTTATTTGTGAATGTCAAGCGAAGTAGAATGCTTTTCAGGGAGTCGCGGGGAGGGGGGGGTGGCGGAAGGGGGGAGCGAGCGAGTGGGCGGGGCGCGGAGACAGTCTAGCTGCAGCAGGAGGCGGGGTTGGGGTCCTTGCCGGAGCGCTTGGTGATATTGAGCCGGGTGAATTCCTCGGCGACTGTCGGGTGGATGCCCACGGTGTTCATCAGCTGCTCCATTGTGAGACCACATCTGGTGACACGGAAATAACGTTTAAAGGCTGGATGAGCCTGAATCTTCCCTAATAGAAGACTAATCTCTACCATAGGCATAGATACTGTATATGTTGGTGTACTGACTTGACGGCTGCGGCGAAGCCCTGAATGACCTCGCCGGCGACGGGGCCGACGAAGTGCAGGCCGAGCACGCGCTGCGGCGGCGCGCGCTCCGCCACCGCCTTCAGGTAGCAGTTGCGGATGTTGCGCTGCGGGATGAAGAACTCCGTCGGCTTGTAGTACGCGTGGTACACCTCCACCGCGTCCTCGCCCAGTCTGCAAAAATAATGTAAAAATCGTTAAAAAGTGTGCAAGTAAAGCCAGTTGCACTTAGACCAGCGGTCGAGACCGCTATTTTCTTTACAAACTATAAATTGTGTCGACACTGACCTCGCGACGGCGGTCTCCTCGCTGAGGCCCACGCAGCCGTACTCGAGCGGCGTGAACACTGTGGTGGCGACGTTGTCGTAGTCCATGTGCTGCGCGGCGGCGGCGAACAGCCTGCGCGCCAGCAGCCGGCCCGCGTGGATGGCCACCGGCGTCAGCTCCGGCCGGCCCTCCAGCACGTCGCCCACCGCGAAGATGTGCCCCACGTTCGTCTGCTCCGTCGGCGCGGAGATCTTGCCGCTCTCCGTCACCACCTGACGTTGTTTTATGTGTTGGTGGCTTGTAACTTAAATAGCGGGGCGGGCACTGCGCAGCTGCCCCAATATTTTCACTTTTACATTGTTAGGTACTAAATAATTGGAGTGGGTATGCTCACAGTGACGCCGGCGGCGGGCAGGTTGAGGGCCTTGGTGAGCGCGTAGCGGCCCGTCGCCATCAGCACCGTGTCGAACACGTCCTCCGACCTGCACACACATCAACATTCGTATATTCGAATAACACAACTACTGAATAGTAACAAAAATGCTGTATTTTTTCTCATTCCCAGAAGACAAGCAAAACTTTCTAGTACCATATCGGAACAACACGTTCGTTTGTATACTTTGTCGAACTAATCACATTCTTGTCTTGTCGTCGTTGACTTCGTTCACTAAACATGACATTATAAAACTAATGATAACTAAATGAAAGTGTGACTGACTGTTCCCCTGTATCGGTGTTCTGCCAGCGCGCCTTCAGCCGCCCGCCCTCCAGCTTCTCGACGGAGAGCGGCACGCACTTGTGCTGGAAGCGCACGCCGCGCTCCTCCATCTCGGCGGTCACGACGTGCGCCATCTGCTGGTCGAACCCGCGCAGCGGCACCGACCGCACCAGCACCGTCGCCTGGTACCCCAGCGAGTTCAGGAAGCCGGCGCACTCCAGGCCGATGTCTGCACACACATACAGCATTCAGCACGTCGTTATTATTTAAGCCAACGAGCTATCCAAATAATGTCATAAATAGTGAGATTATATTAAAGGCAAGTTGATATTTAAAGTGAAAGCACGTACAGCCCGCGCCGACGACGAGCGTCTTGCCCGGCGGGTAGGCCAGGCTGAAGATGTCATCGCTGCTGATACAGTACTCGAGCGCGCCGGGGATGTCCGGGTAGTGCGGCCGGCCGCCGACCGCTATCACCACGTTCTTAGCAGTCAGCTCCTTCTTGGAGCCGTTCTTCAGCGTGGCCACTATCGTATGAGCATCTTTGAACTCTCCTAAACCGTTTATGTATTCAATCTTCTTATCTCTAAGGTCGACTCTGGTCACCCAGTTGACCGATTTGATGTGGTTCTGTACAGCCTCCGTTAATGAGCTCCAGTTGATTTTGATGTCCTTGGGCGATGGCACCTCCCAGCCGTACGACACCGCTTCCTAGATACAAAGTATACTTATCACTTTATCGAAATACTTCAACGTAACTGACTTAAAAAAAAAACTTCAACGTGTCAAATAACAAAGTTGAAGGTAAATAAAAATCAATATTGTAACCAGCCTGGCTATCGGGCTGTGTATTGTAACACTTTAATAAAGATAACGTGTGGAGAGGTAGTCGTGAGGTTCACACGTACGAACAGATATACTAAATTCTACATCTGCAAATGTACTTCAAAAGTCGTAGCGCGACAATAGTTTCACTAAACGCAGTGACAATACTGTTAAACAATTAAAGTGGTTATTGAAATAGAAGATTGACCGCGATGTACTTTTTAAAAATATCAGATATATAAAAATGAATTGCTGTCCGTTAGTCTAGCTATAACTCGGGAATGGCTGAACGGATTTATCTTATCTTGGTCTTGGAATGTTCGTGAAGGTCTAGGGAAGGTCTAAAGGGTGAGAAAAAATAGAAAAACTCCCGTGAAAGCCTTAAAAATAGCCCTTTTCCATTTCCCATATAAGCGTTTTTTTCGAGGAAATGTTTTTTTTTTGTATTTCCTAATAAATTCAAAAATCTGTTTATTTACTGCCTTTAAGGTGAAACACAGTTCGCGAAGTCAGCTAGCATCAGATGTTTTAGTTAGTTAATGTGCTACTTCAGCTAAGGGTCGCGCTCCGAAGAGTCGCAGCAATTTTGATGTTGCCAGTGATCTCCATGATTGCTCTCGCCTTGAAGAGACTTGATTCCATTACGACATTTATACAAAATACAAATGAATGATATAAAAAACATCAAATGTTTATTTATTGTCTATAAAGAAAACTGTTTTCACATTAAACACTAATAGCTTAATGGTTAAGGTTGTAGATCGTTCACGTGGTTGCGAGTTTAAATCCCGCCATTCGACTATTGTAAACTTTGTGCTAGCATAAGCCTTAGTTGTGTTGCTCTAAGAATTATTACTAAGTAACAAAAATCAGCATTTATTTGGATTAAACGATTAATATTTCCATGTATCAGACACTGTGCTGATGTCGCTGGAGTGGAAGCCCACTTTTAGACGAGTCATCGTCTGTTACTTTTGTAAACCAAACACGCTGTACAAACCCGACAACTGATTTATTACATTAAAAAGTATTTATTGACCTTATGTTAGTGACCTTAGCCTTGGTAAAAAAAAACTAATTCGATTCCCTCGTGACTTCGATACGATTGGTCACAGTATGTTTTACTCCGCGTCATAAAATATAAAAACCGCAATACAATTATAGAATTAAACACGTTTACGTTCTACACATAATTAATTAAAAGTAAATAAAACTGTAGGTATATAAAAGTAACACATCAGCCTATATTCTATCCTTAGCGTTGCAATGAGGAATGTTTGATATTTAACATCTAATTCAAGCACATGACTACATACAATATTACATAACATATAAACGGAAAATATATATTAATAACTATAACTCAGTAGGCACTCGATAGCATAGCTCGCTCAAGTTTGCAAAGTCACGAATTACGTCATACGCGGGACATTAACGTGTTTGTTATAACGATGTCCTGCGTGCTGAGAGAAAACTAAACGATTAGCAAAACGTAAAATTACAGCTACGTACTGGTATTCCTTCATACTAATTTTGTGTAATAAATCAGCGCGGGCTGATAGGTAATTATGTTAAATCTTAGTCACTAGATGTCGCACCGCGGTAAATGTATCAAATAACACTGACTCATACTACCAAAGAACATATTGTTTTATAAACATTAACATCTTCTAATTGGAATGTTACATCACTACCATAATTGAACAATTTATTAAAATGTAAATGTCAGTCAGTAACGGTTATTGAGCTACTAGAATCATGGACGAGATCCCTTCATGATTGTGTTGAAATTATCTTCATTTCGTTATCAACTTTATTTAATATATAACTTCATGTAAAAAAAAATAATGACAGCACACATTGTCATACACAATATTCACACAATAAACTAGTTTATAACTTGTTATTATTCTATAACAAGGAATTTACCCACAATATTTTCCCACCAACAACAATTCACTTGTTTTTCAATATTAGAGGTTTTAAAACTCCAAGTGTAACTTGCGTCTGTAATATTTGAACTACAACAGTCACCTTAACGTCAGTTCGGGTCTGGACGAAAGAAATATATTCTAATAATATTCAATTATGAATAACTTGAACAAACTTATAATCTGCAAAGGGAGCTCTCTGGAATCTATATGTTCATGGACTATAATTCTACACAAAGTTAAATTCTTTCTCTTGTTTTAAAATATCTTAAACATTCTAATGAATGTTTAATTATAACAAAGTGTAACATTATCAACAATTTTTTTATTTTTAAAAATATTGGTAGATTTTTATAATTCACTAATATTTAAACTATAAAAACTTTCGTGAGTCATTTCACTAATATTTCTAGTAACTAGTAACCATTCCTGCTAAGCTTAAAAAAGCTTATGTTAGGATATGGTTCAATAATAATCGAATGTTGTGATTTGAACCCGCGACTGCTAGACCCGTAGTCCGTACCCTTAACCATTGGGCTATTGGTGCTTCAAATTGTACCTATAATTAATGTTGCAAATCTACAACATTGCCAAACGAGAACTGATTCTTTTATTGTTTTAAAATGTTGTTTGAAACAATAATATAAAGCCTTACATCATGTTCCAATATTAAAATCCACATGTTGTAATGATACTCATATTTGGTTCAATGCCAACTTCAAAGGCAATAAGATAAGATTATAGAACACAAATATTCATTAATTCTCTAAATACACAAAATAAAAATACATTAAAGTAACCTAGGGACATAGGATTACATAAGTTAATGCTAAGTTTCTAGACTAAGCTATAAATACTATAATATCTCAATAAGCTAACAAATGTGGGTAGTTTAAAAACTGGTTTGGTCTATCCCGTTAGACTGAATCTAAATTCTTTTATGCATTCCCTGCATCTATTTTAACAGTAAATGCACATTTTAGGATAAGTATCAATTCTCCTTTTAATGTATTACATAACTACATACAATAAGTAATAATTTGCTCATTGAGTTTCTGTGAGTGAATAAATATAACTAAAATACTATACGAATGAAAACCAGTACCAAATAATCCATATTGTAGAGCGGGAACAAGGGAAAGGATGTGGAAGGAAGAGCCATAGAACACTTACCGATCTCTAAGGAAAAATAAACATAAATCAGTACTATAAGACTTAATTGGAAATAACAAAAACTAATTTACTGTTCATTAGTTCAAACATTTCAATAACCACTTTAGCTTGTATTATTGAGGTAAATGTCAAATATCTTGTTTTTTAATTAATAAAATGAAATATCTTGATGTCTTAAATCATTGTATGAGTAGCTGCACAGTATGTGGGTATCCTTGAGCCACCAAGGTATTCAAAATGGGGCAGAATTACAAATCTGTCAATAGAAAAAACTAACCTCTTTTACTAATATATGTTCTTTAATTAAGTTATAGGAGACCAGAAAAGCATCGTACTTACATGTATACTCTCTCCGAGGAGTGCAGCTTGATGCATCAATTTCTTGGGTATACAACCAACATTAACACATGTACCACCGAGCCCCCATTTTGTGCCCAATGGTGAAGGTGTCACATAATCTAACACAGCCACTTTTGCCCCATGATTAACAGCTTCTTTTGCGCAGGCCAAGCCACCAGAGCCTCCACCGATGACAGCCAGGTCATAGTCAAATGTGCCATCTAGAATATGTAGTTTTCCCATACAATTATATGGAACATTGCAATAATTACGTATCTACTGATCCTATTTACAACAAGACACATTTAGTTGTGTTAAAAGTATGTAATACCTTTAATGCCATATTATGCTTTAATTTTTTACCTCAGTTTATGCTTATTAACATGAATAACAAAGAGTAATGTAATTTTTGGGATCTAAATTATTATAATTGCAAAAGAGGTATGATTTGAAATCTTATTAAAATAAGGTAAACTGGAAAAGAGATCGAAACTAAAAATGTTTCGAAAATATACAAATTTTATTGATGGCATAAAGAATAGAGAACAGTTTTTTTAAACCTTTTGCAGTTAATGTAATGTTGAACACACTTTAAATAATTCCCACAAGATTCATACACAATGAATTGTTAGGTTATGAGATACTAACATTTCAAGGCCAAATTTACAATTACCACAAGTTACTTACGGCTCGAGACCGTGCGTCGTGCTAATAGAAATATACTCTCGATCCTCTGCAGAGGCTTGTTTGAGCCCCAAATCTTTAGAAAATTACTTAACATTGTCATATTGACGTATATGACATTTGCAGCACTAATACATTCAACAAAAAGTGTATACTTTGCACCTACGCAAACATTTGTTTTCTTAGCAATTTCACAATATTATTTAATATTCTCAAAATGAAAACTGTGCTTATCACCGGAGCGAACCGCGGTCTAGGCCTTGGAATGGTTAAATATCTCACGAAGCAAAAGAATGTTGAAAAGGTTTTCGCCACTTGCCGGAATGCATCCGAGGTATGTAACGTAAAACAACTACTTACCGATTGGTGCCATTGTCACTTAAAATTCGAATACAGAATTAAATATGTTAATCTAATGATTTTAACACGTCGTCCCAACAATTAAGGTTGTAAAAAATTACTCCTGCTCAATGGAATGAACTAATAAAAGCTACTTTTTATAAGTAACTAGTGCGTGCGAAAGAGACGAATTGCTACGCTCAACTGACAGCTGACGTCATTTGATTGTGGCGTATATGCCCTGTGTTCTTTGTTTCTTAGTCATTGGGTTCAGTTTATTTGTCATCAAAAAAAGTTTAACAAAAAACATGATATTATGATTGAAAATTTTTTAAACTAAAAATAAAATCACAAAAAGACAAAATGCAAATTAAAATAGAATTTGTATAAATATTATTTTATGCATATGTCTTTAAACTCCATAGGAAACCCATTATGTTACAATAATACTCTCACTTTCAATGTTACATCTTAATACATTAGTAAAATATTATTAAGTTAACATAAATTGAGTATGCAGTATTTTATTTACAGGAACTCACAAAGCTTTCAGAAGAACATCAAAATCTCCACATCTTACATCTAGGTAATCCAAGTATTGAAACATTATTAAAACAATAATTATATTTCTCGTTTACGATGCTTAAATTGCGATTTCTTATCAGATGTTAAAAAACTAGAAACTTATGGCGATTTTGCATCGAAGATTAAACAATTACTTGGCAACGACGGCCTGAACCTACTTGTTAATAATGCTGGAGTGACAACAAAATTCACCAAGCTTAGTCTTGTAAAGGAGGACCAATTGTTGGATAATTTCACTGTAAACACAGTAGCGCCGATAATTTTAACCAAGGTAATTGGATTTTACGAAAAAAATAAATTTACACACACACAATACATCTTATATTAAATATGAAACCAAAAACAACACAATAAAAACCTTGTACACGTCATGAATAAATACAAGTTGCACAATATTGCATTAATCTAAATCTTACCAAATTAGTACTTAAATACTCAACGGTGCATTGACGGTTGTTCCATACTATTTTCATTTAACAAAAATTGTTTACGAATTGATGCCAAATATATAACTTCATAAAATACATAACAATATACTAGCCACTTTGTCATTTTAGACTCTTCTGCCAATCTTGATACAAGCTGCTGATATAAATAATGAAAAACCGGTTGGTGCGAATCGCGCCGCCGTGATAAATATGAGTTCAGTCCTAGCATCCATTGCGCAAAACGATCAAGGAGGTTTTTACCCGTACCGATGCTCAAAAGTATGTATTTTTATGCAAATGTTGTAAAACACTATTACTATTATCAATTTTTTTTATATAATTTTACGTTAATATTTCAACACATTTGTATATCTCCAGGCTGCATTAAACGCGGCAACGAAATCGATGAGTCTCGATTTAAAAAAGAATCAAATCCTCGTGGCTTGCATTCACCCGGGCTGGGTGCGGACCGACATGGGCGGGAAAAATGCGCCGCTAGATGTCGACACTAGTATCAAAGGAATTTTTAATACAATAAGCAAGCTCGGCGAGAACGACAGTGGAAAATTTCTGCAATACGACGGGAGCGAATTGCCGTGGTAATAACAATGAAGTCAAAGTTACGTTGATAGTTTGATAATATTATGTCGTAGTAAATATTTGCGGATGGGAAGCTGTAGGTGTTATTAAAAATTTTGAATATTACACATTTTCTTGACACATAATAAGACCAATAAAACAATTTTGTTATTAATTATTTTGTATTTATTTATGTAATCCTATTTTTAATTTTAACTTACCTCGCTGCACTTTCCAAAATCGTATCATCGCTTCCTTCTGTTTTCTCGAAATTAAATTTTCCGCATAATTTTGAAATCTGACGTTGACATTAATTTGTATAACATTTTAGTTGTACGTTTAGAAATATTTATAAAACATAAGATAAGAAATAAAATATGATAATAATAAAGAGAAGATTAAAAATAGCGATGGTGCTGCCGACTAGAAGGAAATACGCGAACAATTTAAAAAAAAATAGTTATAAACCTTATCTGGCGTGGATTGAATACAATGCAAATCTTGAAATAATATGCTGGGAATAAATATGACATTTTTGTTATTTAACTTACGGATCCACATGCGGCTGTAAGTGACTGCGAGGGCGTTTTCTATCTCCGTCTCGTCCACGGTGTCTTGGTAAAGCACCGATTTAATTTTCTCTGAAAATGTATGCGTCTCATAACAAGGAAACTACGTCTGAAGTACTTTTAAGGATTAAAGTATTATTTATTGTTTTTCATTATGTCCCTATCATTTCTTATTCATGTAGTGGGATCCGCCATATTTATCTAGCTTCTGCCATTTCACACCCTTCTTAATCATGTCACTCTTCTCGCAGTCCACCTCTCTCTGTTAGGCCTACCTCTAATTATATATCTCTTAACATTCATATTTTAAATTCACTTTTTCACAATCCTTCACATAATACGTCCATACAATGCTAAAGTTTTTCTTCTTAACTACTCCAATAATCGTGCTACTTTCACACTTCCACACATCCATTTTAACATTAACATTTCTGCTCTATACATTCTCTTTCACAGCTTACAAATTCAATTTTTGTCGTCAGGGGCGGCCGAGTACTTCTTCGTTTACAAGTTTCTCAACAATTGGTTTATCTTAAAGGTAAATAAAAAATTCACCCGCGGTTAGCCCACCTGCGAAAGCAGGCAGGCAGAGCTAACTATAACCACGAGCCGCTATAAAGTACCAATGTTATATACTTCTCGCTAGCTGCAGCGTGTTATCGACCGTAAGACACATACACGTCCGCATTGCTAACACCTGAGCTGAGAATTCGCGCACACATTTATAAGAACATATCGATTACGTGACACCAATACAATTTAAATCAATGGTTTTCAAACTTACATCTTTACTAAGTTATTATAAAAATATAACAAAAAAATAGTAACAAATTAATTTGGGATGAGAAAAAAAAGGCAGTTTCAACATAATCGCCATGTTAGACGGTGGGCCGCAGCAAAGTTAGCTACCGCACGATTCGAACATGTTTTTCACATGTTTAAGGACAATAGGAACTCGCCATAAATACACAATAAATAAAAGAATAATTAAAAACAAGCATACTCTAGTACAACTCAATAGTTTTTTCTTACCAAAACGATTGCAATTGTCCCTGTCTATACAAGTAATGTACGTCATGTCGTGCAATGAATCCATTGTACTCAACAAACTTTACTTACTTCATACAAAACATTCAAAATTTCAATGCAGATAAATTTTATTTCAACAAAATGGGATTCGTTCAAATTAACGTCAATTTTGGCGGAAGAATTGTTTTTTTTTCTAGCACAGATTAAATATAGCAGAATAAATTATTTTTTTAAACAAATCTTTGATTCATTTATATTAAAGCTAACGACCGTGATTCCGTGCGCACGAAAAAGAAAAAAAACTTAAGGCATTTTACATGTATGCCAAATTTCAACGAGATTCGTTAAGGCCATTTGGAGATGCCTTCTAACAAACATTTATCCGTCTACACTAAGATTTTCACATTAGACTAATATTTCTAAGGTGACATAGCAATACTTAACATCAAATACGTAAACATCAACAAAACAAAAATACGAAGTGAAATTTGTAAGTCAAAGTTTCGTAAATAGTTCATGAAAATATCGTCCCTGAAGTTGTTTGTGTCGCGAGACCTTTTTCATGTTTTAAACAAACCCATATTTAAATAAACAACGTGAAAAAAGTTACTGGTCTTCGATGTCGCTATATAATCATGGAGAAAAACAATATACAGCTTTTGCCTTTTTTTTCACATCATTTAAAAATGCGTCAGCGAACTATGACTCATCGATGATGAATCCATCCGCAACACTTGATAATATTGCTAAAATTAAACAATTTTTATGTACCTATTACAAAAAATGGAACATTTTAATAACCAACATCGGCATCGTATACTTTTGTATTGTTCAATGAGAGCAAACAAAAATCCACACTTTTTTTTAATATCATAAGGAAAACGAGCCAGCGACCACTTATTTAGCGACATTAGAGTGTTACATTATTTGTCGATAAATAAATAAAAATAAATAAAAAATGACTAGCAAAAATAGCGAAGTGACCGCTGGCCATAAACATCCTACCTTAATTTAATCGACAGGGTAAGGAAGCACAGAAAAAGGATATTTCTATTTCCGACGCGTTATCCAAATCCTGGTGCTGTAAGAGTTATTTGTTTTATTCTTCACTAAGAAATCGACTGCTTACAAAATGTAAACAATCCGATGTTGTTAGCTTAATGATATTGGCGTAAGTTACGTGAAGTCGAAGATGTGCGCCGCTCGCAGCGCCGCCCGCAGCGCCGCCCGCAGCGCCGCCCGCAGCGCCGCCCGGCAGCCGGCACCGGCAATCGATTATTCATAAATGTTTGATTCTTCTTGCCAAGGTTACGTTGATCGTGCACTTGTTTTTCAAATGGTCCTCCATGTAACAAGTCACACACGACTACACATAATACTGACGGTCATTGTCGTTTTACTTCACTATCACAATTTCTACATAATTAACCATCTAGCAACTGGCATTTAGTTGTAAACTTTTAGATGTTTACACGAACATACAAGTTCCAAATAGACTGTCTTGTATTTATTTACGTATGGTATACAAACTTTAAACCAAAGAATATTGCTTTGAGTTGTATTAATCCCGTTATTGACGGGCGTGTGCAATTTTATCGACAGTTAAGTAATGTGGCCGGCAACATTTGTAAAGCAATTTTCAGGTCGTTCTATATTGTTAAGACCAGTAATTGGGACTGCAGTAAATTGTGGGAAAAATAGAATGATGTAAAACGGAGTCCAATGGCCAATTCGCTTAGTGTTCGGGACGTAAAGCCATCTAAGGATTTACGAAAAATCGAGTATTCTTTATTTTTCGATATTCCGAACTAAGTTTAGCTATTTCAAATTTTTATAATTCCTGTAGTGATTGAAAATTATTCACAACCTTGTGATACACTGCGATGTAAATATATTTCAAATCGTTTTGAATTACAGATGTTGTCTGGCCAGCACTGCACATGAATGCGGGACGTAAATTATTGTGAAACAAAAGGCGCCGTATTAATCTTGTTATCCTTTCCTGCTGCAAGATACCAAACAGTTCCTAAATTCGGAATAAAAACATTTTTGCTATTTTTCTGTGGAATACTATTATTGGCTTTTAGTAGTACAAATATGAAAGATGAATCTATCACCGTTTTTCGTTAAAAATTAAATGAACCCACGTATATGTAACTTAAAGGGTAAATTAAACGTATTTACGTAACTGTTTACTTGAATACTATCACTATGCTGGTAGTTATTAATTTTGTACCTTATATATTTTTATAAAATTTGAAATTAACGAATCTGAATTTCAACTTGAAGTTAAAATGTTAACTGTTAAAATAATACTTACGTTCCCGTAACAACTTTTACTTAATTAAAAAAGTCATTACAATGGAAACCTTAAATTCTTTGTGAAAGTTTTTTAGGTTGTAGCAACTTAATTAATCCTTCGATCACGTTTCTGAAATGAACAGCGACACAGGTCGTCAAGTTAAAACTTCGGACGGTGGTTCAGGGACTCTGTTCCTTGGTTTTATTTTACTTATTGGAAGGGCTATGTCCAGCAGTGGGCAGCAAAGGCTGATAACAATGATGATATGGCACATTTAAATCAGAATGTGCATGTCATACCAATGAAATAAGAAAATTAGGAAGCGCCAGGAAAATAAAGAATACAAAATAACGTTATCTGAGACTGTAGAGATCAAAAAAATGTTACTTTTATTAATGTAACAATTTTGAGGATATTTCATTGAATGCGATACTTTTACGTCGAAAAATGTTCGCTCGAAAATAGGCGGGCTTGGGCATGGCACCATGTTACAACTGTTATCGCATACACGCCTGTTGCTCTGGCCGTGAGTTGAGTTTACACTGATATGAAAATATATTAAATGATGGTGTAAATAAAACTGCAAAGCTGGTATCAAAAATTGGATTTATATTTCCATTTGGCTGGGTTAGTGAACGTCAGTAACAATTGGCCAAGTTACAGAGGCGGCCGCACAGCCCAATTCAAGCATAACATGTACTTTTATAACATATGATACATTTTTTCAGACCTAATAATCCTAGACTTCATATACTACCTACCTACAACGATATACAAGTAAAGCTAGGCTATCTACAATTGTCAATAAGTTATGTACAGATATCGATACAGCCACGCCATATTTACACCAAGTCTCGGGGATTATCTGTAGGCGGCGACGCCCTGGTTCTTCCTGCACTCCGGGCAGTACCATTTGCCTTTAGGCGGTACCATGATACCGACACACTCGAAGTGGAACCACTCGATCGCGCACCCTTCGGCATCGCATGCTATCATTTCAGAAACCTCGTCGTAGGGGCACCGACAGTAGCAGTAAACGCTTTCTCCCTCCCGCGCCTGACGCACCGCCGGCCTCTGGAACGCGTACGGCAGGCTGGACGTGCCGGAATTGAGGTAGGTCGGAGGCGGAACCGGTATTGAGTTCTGAACGCTGCTGGGTTGATATATTTCTAGGGCTCCTTCGTCGCTGGTGCCGGAATCGCTGTTCGACTCCATAGATTCTGAATTCATCAGTATTTTTGGAGGTTCAGGATCCGGGATGGGCGCGGTTAGTCGAATCGGATCTGTATAGTTGAAAGTTCTTTGAGGGATCATAGAGGAAGGAATTTCCTTCTTCGCTTTGTGCGCCACGGGAGAGGGTAAATCCTCCTTCCGCCACTCCAGTTTGGGCGGCAGCTGTGGTTTAAGAGCGGCGGTCGTTTGCGCCGACTCTTCGTCACTCGAGTAACCGTAAAATTTGTTCGGGACACGTCTTCGCTTTGAAGCGCGTTTATTTTCATGAGTTGAAGTCTTGGGGTTGCATGGCTTTGTTATGACAGTTTTCGGTGCCTCGGGGATTTGTACTGTATTAGATTGTAAAGATATCGTTATTTTATTGGGCAACAATGGCGGCGGCGGGACCTCTGCTTCGGCATTAGCGATAACGTCTTTAGGAATGTTAATTTTAATGGGTGTGTGCTTCTTAGAACTCTTAGATCTCTTTTTCTTTTTGCTTCGTTTTTTAACGCTGGCTTTTTCTTTTTTAGTGTCAATCTCCGGTTGCTCGATCACATTGAGTTCTTCCTTCGGTTTGACTTCCTCTTTAACGGGAGTAGCGGCGCGACTCACGTCTCCAGACATAGATCCGCCGTCTGATGGCGCCACTGACGCCAACAGCATAAGTTGATTACGTTTCTCAGCATACAATTTGTTTGCAATTTTTTGTGGATTCTCATCATAAAACTCTTCATCTGTCTCACTCTCTTCTGTGTTTAGATCACTCTCCGCAATAAGTGGTTCAGCTTTTTCAGGTACTAAAATTGGCGTCTCTGTCATTGCCATAACATCTACGTTAGAACCATTGCTGAGTCGTCTATTCGGTAATTTCTTTAGTTGCTTTGTCTTCTTCTTTTCTGTTCCTGATTCATCCGATGAATCCGAATCTGATGAACTCGACGATGAAGACCCTCCGCTACTGGACGAGCAGCTGCAGTTGGGGCCGCAAGAACAACTGGAGTCACTGTCGCTGCTGCTGCTACTCGATGACGATAATCCGTTTTGCTTCTTTTTTGGAGACTTTTTATTTTTCTTTTTATCCGAGCCATATGCGTCGTCGTCGCCATTTACTTCGGGTGGAATCAAACAGTAGTCATGATCGGAATCGCATACATGTTTTCTAATAGGAACTAATGGAGGCGTCTTTTCTTTTTGTTTCTCTACTTTAGCTTGATATTTCTTAAAGTTGTCCCATATTTCTAAAACCTGCTTTTCATCCGGCTTTTCTTCCGGTTGCTCAATGGTGTCTTCGACGTTTGAAAGAGGTTCTACGGTAGAGTGCACCGAGTCGGTCACATCGAGATTGTTTGGTTTGGCTTCTTGGGATTCGTCGTCTAACTTGTCAATTTGTCCTTCGTCTTTAATTGACGATGGAACACCACTGTCAGATTCGTCACTACTGTCACTTTCAGAAAGATTTAATGCGGGTAAATTTACGTCCAGTAATAATGCATCTTTGTCTTTAAGTTTTTTCTTTTTCACTTTTTTTAATGTGTGATCAGTTCCAGCCTCATCTTTTGTCTCAGAAGAACCAGCTTCTTCCTTAGGTTTTTCATCAATTAAGGTAGCATCAGGCACTGACACCTTACCATCGTCAACGGGTTCGTCACTTGTTAATATTTTATCTTCACTTATACTTTCAATTGACATTTGCATATGTTTTTCTGCATGTTTTGCCAACAATTTCTTAGAAACAAATTTCTCTGTGCAATTTTCCTCAGTACATACATGAGGAAACTGTTCAGAATGAAATCTTTTGTGAACTTTAAGATACACGGCTCGAGTGAATTGCAAAGTACATTCTTCGCATACAAAAATTGCTGGAGGTGTACAAAAATGATAGACATGCGGCCATTTCTTTTGTAGGCACTTTTTACATAACACACTTTCAGTGCCATGTTTCCAGAACAAGTGATTTGTTATGTCTGGTTTATTTCTATAAGCAATTCCACAGCGGTAGCATAGATGGTGCAGTTTATGTTTCCAAACATGACTTGACAAGCGAGCTTGGCTTTGGCAAAATTCTAAGCAAACATCACATGTGTGGTGAATTTTCCGTAAATGAACCATTAATCTAAAGGATGAAGATATCGAATCTACGGTACACAAGCAACATCTGAACCTATTTTCGTATTCCGAGTCGTACGTCCCGGGGCACAAATGACATAATAATTCACTATAAGTATAAAAGTTACATTTACACATGATGCAAAGCAATATAGTTTTCTGGTGCATTTTGCGATTGTGTAAATAGAGATCTTTTAGAACAGCAGTTTTAAAGAAACATTGAAAACACTCAAATACATGGCTATACTGAACATTTTCACACTTGTCAACACTGTCATACGAGTCTAAATTTATGAACACATTGCACACTTCTTGGAGTCTCGCCTTCACTTTAGCTGCAATCGTTTGGGGCAGGAGTTCCTCCGCTGTGATGCTGTTCACCGTGGCAGAGAAACGGTGCTCTGCTACCAAGTGCAGTGCAAGCTGTTCACAGTTTACAGCAATCTTCCGTGCATGGTTGCAATAAATACAGTTAATAACAGTTGATGCTAAAAACACTTTCAAGAGATCCTTGAGAGGGTATCTATCTAATGGTCGGTCTAATGTCAGTTCTATAGCAGGCATACTTTCAATGGGGGAAGGATCATCCACATTCAAAATTTCTTCTTTAGCTTCAGTCTTGGGTTCTACATTGGGAGGATTATTTTCATCTGTCACTTGTACTTTGTCTTCTGGTTGTTGCTCAGGTTCATCTTTAACAACAGGCTCCTCCATGGGAACTTCAGGGTTTACTTGTTCCTTTTCCGGAGACTGTTCTTTAAGATTCTCTTGGTGTGCAGTTGTTGTATTGTGCTCGTCATTAGACATCTTTTCACCTGCTTCACTGTCGGATGAGTAATCACTCGAAGAGTCTTTATCCAAAAATTCCTTAGGTACTCTCACCGTCAGTTTTGGCACCCTGTTCAATGTGTTGGTGTCCTCTAAATTATTATCATAGATAGTTGTTTTTATTGTGCTATCAGGTTTTTGTTCAGGGTCCTTAGGTACAGGTAGTGTGGACACACTATTATCCATGATAACTTTTTGTATGGTTTCCTTGTTGTTTTCTATTATAGTGGTTTTTACAAAAGGACTGTCAGCTTTATCACATATTGTCATTTTTATTGAAGGTGGTCTTGATGGAGTGGCTAATTCTTGTTTTGTATCTTTTTCATACCGCTTGGGAGGCCTTCTGACCCGAGAGGGTGGTTTATATTGTTGTCCAACAGTTGGATCAACAGTAGAATTAATAATCACTGGGGAGTTAGCATTATTTAAACTCAATTTTAACTTAATACCACCTGACTCCTTTTCCCTTTCTAGTGGTTGACAAATACTCTCCTCTGCATTAGTATGTGGTGAGGATGGATGAACTTCATCAGGAATAGGTGAGTCACTATCGTCCGATTGATCTATGCTGTCATCACCGTTGGGTAAGTGTAGTTGACTAGTGTCAGGCGTGCTAGTCTCATAGGTGGCCGTCGCAGGTTTAATATTTAAACTATCGAGTCCTATCACAGAGTCTACTGTACTACTATTGTCTTTACTAGTTGAAAAATAACTATCTGAACTAATACTTGCATCACTATTCACAGGTTCACAATCACTCGTGTCTACCGTAGCCTTAGGGGTTGTAACTGTCTCGGGCTTTGCATCGTTGGCTTCAATTTTATCACTACTAACAGGCTTTAATGAATTCTTACTTGACATTGTGGTGGTACTACAACATTTCAATGGCTCATTGCCATTTTTAATATGATTAACATTGTTAGGCTTTTTACTAACAAGCACAGGCACAGGTTTAGGTTTTACGTTATTACAATCGTGATTGAAAAAATCGTCCTTCTCACTACAGATCTCATCGCAAGCACAACACATTAAATACAATGTCCCGTTGTAGACATTCACAAAGTCTTCCTTGGTGCTGTAATTAAACTCTTGTACATTATGTTTGTTGGTGAGATGGGTAGACAGCTTCTCGGCCTTTGAGAACATGCCCAGGCAGAACAAGCAGATGTGTCGATTATGGACCTCTCTCATGTGCAGGAAAAGATTCCAATTTTCATAATATGTGCCGCAAGCTGAACATAAATAAACCTTTCTTGTCACTCTTGACGGTCCCCCAGTGTTGTTATCAGTGTTGGTGACAGACTCCGGGCTGAGAGCAGGCTCTTTTACTTGGGCACGGCAAATCAACTGATGCTCTTTCAACATTGCTAATGTCTTAAAGGACATGGAGCAACATTTCCGACACTTGAATTTCACCATAGGCTGTAGGCCCAAGCTCTGTGCATATTCCTTCAGCTGGGAACCTTTTTCTGTTTTACCTTTTTTAAACTGTACCAGCTGGCTTTTGGGCACGAGTCGCGGGACCGGTTTGTCTTGCTCATTGTCCATAGAACTGTCCACTGACACATTGTGAAAAGGGTTACGGTCAACACGTTTAGGTAATAGCCTCGGCACACGGGGGGTTGCGTTTTTTGGTGTACTGCTTTCACTAGGTTTAACCACAAAATGCTTTTTCTTTTTACTCGCATTATTGTATGACGCGGAAGTATCAACAAACGGTCTCTTGCCGAGATGGATTCTTAATGGATTGATGCGTTTTCGGAATTTTTCGTCTTGAGATGCATCGGCGCTAGAACGCCGAGAGCCGTAGAACGTTTCTGGGGGACTGGACGGTTCCCCGGCAAAGTCATGTCCATTTGTAGTCAACTTCGCGGGTCTTTCGCCGTAAAAGTTCGTCAGGGACGCTGAACCAATTTTATCGTCTCTTGTGTTGGTTATATTACCATCTTCCATAGTTTTCTGAAAAAAGCAAACACGTGCTTACTATATTTAACGAGAAACAAAAGACGTTCAAACAAGAGGAAATCAAACTTCGATTTGAAATACGATAACAATAATAACACTGTAACATATTGCCGTACCTCTGAAATCGTACGTCCAGTACGAGAACAATAATAATGATTCGTTTCCATGCATCCGTTTAGGTAGAGCGCTCCTTACATCAGGCCTAATAAGAGGCAGCCGCGGGCTGGTCATTCCCGTAAAATGGCGTCACTTCGCTGAGCGAGGATTGGTGATATCAGAAATGTTGCACTGCGTTTGTACGACTTTTATCACTAAGTCTATACATTTTTAATATTTAAAATTATTCATATAATCACAAACATATTAAATTAAACTCATTGCGCTGTTTATTTCCAAACACATTATCGAAAATCGTAGCGCATTACGAGAAGCTATTTCATGTTCCATAGACTAGACTCTTTTCTCTATGATTCTTTCTTTTTAATTTCATTAGGCAAAAGCAATATTGTAAAAACACGTGGTTGTTACCAAAGACAATGTTAAAAACGCTCGTTAGGATTGACACCGCTCTTTTGACCATTAAAATAAACCATATAAAACCTGCATCTAGATGAATGATATGAACTTTCATAAATTTACAGCGGTATTCTTTTGTAATATTATAGAAAAATAGTGCCCTTGTGACGAATTCCTTACAAACCCTTTTTTAGATTTAATATGGCAACCCGCAAAATATTGACTTATATTTTTTTATCTGTGACAACAGATATTGATAAGAAAAAATATTTAATCTGTTGTAGATTGCAACATACAAGAGAAGGGGACACTTATTTTTAGTTTCTAGTTTCCATTATTTTTAATTTTTCAGCGTTTCTTTATTTATGCCACTCACTCTAGACAATGCTGATTCAAGATGATGTCTGATCAGTTTAGAAAAGTAGAACCATATTCACCAAAATCCTCACCGCGAGGAGCGAGGTCACCAGTAGTTTCACGTCAGGATTCTTCTGGTACTCTCAAAACCACCATCTCACTCGGCAAGAACCCTGCCATATTACATAGTGGTCCTTTCTATTTGATGAAAGAACCTCCAGGTGAGTTACAAAGATATATTTTCACAACAAAAATTAAAACTCCCAAAGAAAATTAAACTAAAAAAAAAAATTTTTAATTACAGGAGAATGTGAACTAACAGGCGCAACAAATTTAATGGCATATTATGGCCTCGAACACTCGTACAGTAAATTTAATGGGAAGAAATTGAAGGAATCATTGTCATCATTTCTGCCTAATTTACCAGGCATAGTGGATGGTCCTGGGCAAGAAGACAACAGTACGTTAGGATCAGTCATAGCCAAAAGACCGATTGGTGGTAAGGAGCTGTTGCCCCTGAGCAGTGCACAGCTGGCAGGCTTCCGCCTCCACCCGGGTCCTTTGCCAGAGCAGTACCGTTACGTCAGTGCAACTCCTCCTAAGAGGCATAAGAGTAAGCACAAGAAACACAAACACAAAGATGGAGCTCCCCCGGGACAAGACACACCTCTACAAGGTAACATTGACTATTATATTCTTCTAGTAATTCAGAGTCCTAGAAGTTTTTTTACATTATTGATATTTAATTATTAATCCCAATTACTAAATATCTGCTATGTATATTTTATAATTTATTACGTACAATTTGTGATGTTATACTTTGCCTTTTGATAATAAATTCACAACATTTATCTCCTTCACTTATTTTACACCAAAGCATTTATATATATTAAACTATTAAAACTTTCGTGAGACATTTCACTATATAACTTATAAAACGGCTTAACTCACGTGCAAC